>PVIA01000243.1:387983-537170 GCA_004024845.1 Tonatia bakeri | reverse complement strand
TCCCTTCAGGTTTTGGCCTCAAGAGCACTCCATGATCTTCTCCCTGCACCCACATTTTGTCTCAGTGTCTGCTTCCCAGGGAACCTGAACTGTGACATATTTAGAGCTTATAGAAGTGGGGGTTGGGGCTCACCTATATTTAACTCTTCCACTTTTTCTCTTGGTGTTTCTGATGTGCACTAGTTTTTTTTTCTTTTAGACCATTGTTTTCAAATAGCTTTTGACAGAAACAGTATGCTGTTCTTATTGAAGGTAATGATAAAATAATAAAATCAATTTGCAAATAGGCAAATGATAATCTTTCCTTATGTCCTTTTGAGTATTAATTAATAATGACCTTTTAAAGTAATCATATTGAGTGCACATTGAAAAAGACCAAGTAGCCTCACTTGGTAGACAGAACCACCACCAGACTTTTTTCCAAAACAGCAGTTTTCAACCACCATGCCATAAAAGGCACACTGGCATGCCAGAAGAATTTTTAAAGTGTGCAATACTTGACTACTCAAGCACACTGACCTCTTTTCCCTTAGATTATCAAATAAAATAATGACGGCAGCCAACACAGCAATAGGTGTCCAGTGTGAATGAATCAAAATTATATTTATTTTGTATATCAGATCAGCAAAAATATATATATTTTAGTGTACCACAAAATTTCAGTGATTAGTTTATGTGTGCTATGAGATGAAAAAGGTTGAAATTGCTGCTCTAAAACCGCAAACTTGGGGCTCCCTTCATGTGTCTGATCCCCCCAGTGGAATGATTCCTTCTATCAGATGACCATTACTAAATGTTTATTGACTCAGTCTCACTCATATTGTTTTAGTTTAGTGAGAAATATCAACTTTCAATTGCTGTGCAACAAACTATCAAAAATTTAGAAGCTTAAAACAGCATACATGTTTTACTCAGTTTCCATGAGTCCAGAGCACAGCCTGGCCAGGTCCTCAGCCCCAGCTCTCAGGAGGCTGTGTCCAGATGTCAGGCTGGCTGGGTGAACACCTGGAGGCTCAGCTCGAGAAGAATCTCTCTCTAAACTCCTTCCTGCTGGCAGAATTCATCTCTCTACAGCAGTAGAATTTGTTGCGGGGCGCTCACACAAAGCCAGAGATAGAGATGGAGATGGAAAGGGAGATAGAGGTACTCTGCTTCCAGACTCCGACCTTTCGGTCCCCTGTAAGGGAGCTTGCCTGACGAGGGCAGGCCACCCAGGATAATCTCCCCTTTGATTAATTTAAAGTAAGTTGATCAGGGACTTAAATTATATCATCAAAATCCCTCTGCCTTTGCTGTTTTCTGTTGGCTAGAAGCAAGTTACAGGTCCCATCACCCTCAAAGCAAAAGGATTATGGATGTGTGGCTCACTGATGGTCATCTTAGTATTTGGCCTACCACATGAAATCACATTCTATTTGTTATAAAGCCAAGAACAGTATTTTTTTTTGATGTTACAAATCATTGTAAGGCTTTTAAATTTGATTTTTAAATTCTACATAGCTACAATTTAATAGGAGGAATGCACATTTCAGTTAAGGAAGAATCCAAGATCTGGATTTTATTACCCTGATTATGGAGCCCAACTAGTTATTAGTCCAGATTTTCATTGCCCCCCCACTCTTTGACTTCCTGTTTCAATTCTTTGTTGTTGTTGTTCTCTCTCTCTCTTTCTCTCTCTCATTATCATTCAGGTACACTTGTCTCCATTTTCCTCCCACCATGGCCCCCCCACCGCAGCCACCCCCACCTCCGCCCTCAATATTATCCACCTTTGTCTTTGTCCCTGTGTCCTTTACACATATTTCTTGATGACCCTTCCTCCATTTCCTCCAACTATCCCCTCTTATCTCCCCACTTGTTACTGTTGGTTTGTTCTTAATTTCAAAGTCTCTGTTTATATTTTGCTTGCATGTTTGTTTTGTTGATTAGGTTCCAATTATAGGTGATATCATATGGTATTTGTCTTTCACCACCTGGCTTATTTCACTTAGCTTAATGGATCAGACTAAATTGTTAATTATAAATATAAGCTACCATTTAAGCTAAACTTTATAAAAATACTCTTTAAATTTGGTGAATATCCATATAGCTATTTTGTATACTGCAGAGCAAATATAATTTAATTTCTACAGATTTTTTAAAAGATTTTATTTATTTATTTTAGAGAGGGAAGTGAGGGAGAGAGAGAGAGAGAAACATCAATGTGCGGTTGCTGGGGGACATGGCCTGCAACCTAGGCATGTGCCCTGACTGGGAATCGAACCTGCGATGCCTGGTTCGCAGCCCGCGCTCAATCCACTGAGCTACACCAACCAGGGCAATTTCTACAGATTTTTTAAAATGTGGCAAAAATATGGATGCTTCAATATATAGTATTGTGCCAATTAGTAGCCATATGGAGAAAAAGTAAAGGTACATCCCTGTATCAAACACACTGAAGAATAAATTCTGGAAATATTAATTAATTTTTAAGTAATCAGAACAAACTCCATTAAACCTACTTTAATTGTGGAAAATATCTAATATTATAGTTTTGATAAATTATGCCCCATAATCAATATGTATTAAGATTGCATGGTGTGTGATTTTCTGTGCTAAAAAGGCAGATGAGAGATAAATTAAATTTAAGAAAAATAAAATAGAGTATAATTCCTCATAAAGTTTTATAAGCTATTGAAGGAAATAAACATTAATTTAAAATCTCACAAATGTATATTTAAGGTAAATAAAATTTTAAAACCTTTAACATAGGATGCACAAATTCAGGATTTATTTTTCTTCATTTTTCTACAGTTGAATTACCTATCAAATCTCTACTATCTCTAATGCAGAAAAATGAACTAGTCATATCTGGGTAAATCCGATTATTTAGTTATCTTTGTTTTCTTGAATTAATTTCAAGGTTTTTAGTTCTACATTTTCCTTTCCTTGGAGTAGATTCTTAGATAGGAACGTGGGTGAGCTTTATTCTTATCATGTTGGAATCAACCATTCCCTATAATCCTTTACTCGCCCCATCATGCCTGGCACTCCCTGAGCTTTAGCCAGCCATGTGTCAGCTAGAGACCCAGCTTGGCATTCTCTGGATATTCATCACCACTTTCTGCTGATGTCCTGTCCTTGAAGGTCCATCAGCCAACTTATGAGTTTTACAGTCAACTGGGATAAATGAAAAGACATTAGCAAAAAAGGAAGTACATATTATACTAACTTAACTCCTCTTCATATAGCTCTGTTAAGAGCCTGGAAATTAAAGAAGAAAGAGGCTAGAAGCATGTAACAGAGGAACCTGTTCTTCACTGAGGAATCAAGAAAAGTTTCCTTGGAACATCTGTGCCAGAAGTGCCGCATCTGAAGACCATGCCGTACAGTCCAGGGGGACAGGGAAAGGAGACAGGCAGCCTCCTAGGACATGAGAAACCACAACACATGCAAAGGAAGGAAGAGGAGTCCTTGGGTTTGGAAGTGAGAGTTTTCAGTGTGAGGGTGTGGTTATATCTGAGCAAGCTGAGAATGAAAAGTCTGCATATTTTCTTTAGAGACCTTCTAAAAGAGGTGGACACTTTTAGATAAATTAGCCTTAGGCCTTTTTGTCTCTTCAACAATAACAATTGTTTATGAATAATCAGTTCTAGTTCTAACTCTCAGACATTGACAAATGCATTTTGGTAATGCTCTCTTGTGGAAGGTTAATACAGGTCTTTTTCAAAGAACAATATTTAATCTTAAAATTATCAGTGATCTTTTTGAAAGTATGATTCAAAGACACAAGTTTATGAGGTCTCTGAGTATATACCTTTAATCCAGAAAAAGCAATACTTGAGCATCCATTTTTTACATTAATGATGCAAAGTCAACCCCTAAGGACCCCCATAATTATGATACTAACAAGTCAGCAGCATTAGAATGCATTAGGTGGCTAGTAAAAAAAAAATTACTTTGAGTACTATTGCATAACATCAACCAACATACAAATTCATCAGTGATAGTTTGTGCTTTTCTTAAGACTAGTGAAATATTTTGGCATTCACAACTAATATATCCCTAAAAACATGTTAACTGGTCTTTCAGTCAAAAGTTTTTTACTGTCAAAAAAACTTTTTTTTGTCCTTTTAAGTATCCCACTGGACAGTTTTTCAGAAACTGACGCTTTGCCCTGCTGTATTAGCCATCATGACTAGAACGAGTTAAGAGAATCTACAGAAAATATGAAGTTTTATTCCAAGAAGGAGTCTGTGCACTAGAAGACTGTAGTTTTTTAAAAAGAACAAAAAGAAGAAATTCTTTGTGACTCTTAATTACCTTAATTTAAATTTAACACTTTCCTTGGTGTCCTTATTCCTGCTAAAGCCTCTCAGAAGCTGAAATATATCATAATTAACAGTCTTATTCATGTATTTCATGTGTTTTCATTGTGTGAATGAAGCCCTAAAGTTTCTAATTAGAGGAATACAGTCTTTCCAAATGGTGAATTTGGAATGGCTCTTCTATTTGAGATTGCATTATAATTCCTAATAATAATATTAGTCATAATCACCATATTATTCACTACCAGCATGTGACTCCTTTTAGTAGCATTAAATAATCTAACTTTTCCTATGTTTTCTACATAAAAACATTGATATTTTTACTGCCAACCATAATAGACCATGTATTTGGAACATTGTATTTCTAGGACCGATGCCTGCATGTCATTATCATCTGTGTCCTTGTCCCTAATAAACGTTTCCCTGTGGGAGCCACATGGCACTCCGTGCTGCCTGCAGTCTTTCCAGGAGGCAAATAATTAGCCACAAAAATAATTCATTTCCAGAGGGAATTCAAATTAGCTACATTTCTCATGCATCTCTCAATGAGGATCCACGCTAAGTCAAACTGCTTCAGCTGGACTTGAGTCTGAGCCTTCTTTTCCTGTTTTAGGCATGAAAGATTATCTTACCCTGGGATCAGGTGGATTCATCCAGGTTCACTGATTTTGTCTTAAAAATATTTTAAGGTAAGTTACTTGCACTGAACTTTTAAAGAGGAAGAGTTCATTACATTATTTTATGGACCCATTATTATATAAATACTGAGTTTTTGAAGTAATGAATTACTCAAAAGCTATTAATGAGTAATCAAATTAAATATATGAACATGAATTATAGATATATGTAAATCCTCAAGTGAGTTGTTTTCTTCTAACATGTGGGCTAATTTGGTATCTAAATCTCTGTGTTGTGAGTTTTGTTTACCTACTTTATGAGGTTTTATATTATTCTTATCTACTGGCTAAATGGATCTTATCTTTTGCAGAAACACTGCTAACAATAGGATGTATTGTAGCCCTCTTAAATACTCTCTCTTAAGTATTTATTGCTGTGATTACAAGATTTGCAGTGTTTGGTCAAACATTCAATAACCCATTGGTCTCCTAGTTTTTACCTTTTCTTCCTTTTAAATTATTCTTTTTCTATTTCCCAGACCTAATTTTTCCACCTTTTGCTTTCTGTGCACCATGCACTCTTTACTAGGTTGATTTCTGCTCCCACTGAGTTCTTATATTCTCCTCAGCTACTTTGGATCCTATATCATGAATGTGACTACATTTTTTATTACATCACTAGCTTCTTTTTGGGGGAAATACTCCCTTTACGATTCATTCTGGTGCCTTATGTCTTTCTGAAGCTTGTTCTCTGCCCTTCACTATTATAGGAGATATTATTTATCTACCCCACAAGAAAATCTATTTGGGGGGAATAGAAAACAGGTAACTTTTGTGTGGTTCCATAAGAAGATAGTTCTTGTCAAGAAACAAAGAAAAATATGTATTTATATCTTTCCGTTTCTTTAAATCAAAGTAGCCATATATCAAAGGCTGTGGGTTGGTAGACAAAAGGAGAAACACTCAATTAGCACTTTTATTTTTAACTCACTATTGTCCATTAAATATGAGTTATATGATTATAAAGGAAACCATAACAAAATTTGAAAATCACACATATGAATGATGAATATTAAGCAAAATTTTATTTTAAAATTCTGTATTTTCTGTTAACTTTCATTAACATTTTGGGGTTGATTTCAATGAGGTTGTTTGTTTGTTTGTTTGTTTGTTTTCTGTTAGATGAACCTGCAGGCAAGGTAGTGCTAAATGTCTCAGTAACCACTGAGGGAAGTTGAACTAGTTAAAAGAAAAATTTCAGGGAGAGAGCTGAGATAACTACACAAGTAATAAATTACTATCAGTAAAAATATATATAATCAAAATGTCTCATTGCTTGCCTTCCCTCCTCTCCTACCCATTTTTTAAATCATATAAGTATGGAAGTTATTAATTTTGCTCACAATTACCTCAAAGTACTTATTCTTGTAAGCCCATGCAGGTAGAAGGGCTCATCCCCATGCCTATTGAACTTAGCAGTGGCTCTGAGACCTGCTTTGACCATGCTTAACTTCTGGACATACCTTGAAGAGCTCATGGGATACTCTGCCATGTAATGTTTCTCTCTATTGATGCACAAAGGAACAGAGCCATTCAAAATGGTACCTTTTCCATGAGTCCAGGACATGGGATAATGAAGGTAATTTGGAGCAAAGGTTCCAACTGACCCTCAATGGTTAAAGTCAAAATAAACACTAAAACAAGAAAATTAAAATAACTCATAATGTAAACACTAACAATCATTATCAATACTAGCTTATATAACCATTGTATTCACACAATCCTTCTCCCTCTCAATGAATAACAACAAAATGGCTTACCTTTTTATGTAACAGAAGCATCTTTCCAAGGAATTAAATGTTCATCTATAATATGGCATTAATAAAGGCCATGTATCATATGAATATAATCATATACACATATATTATATATATGTATATAATATATATAAAATTCTCACCCAAAGACATGCTTATTGATTTTAAAGAGAGGAGAAGGGAGAAAGGGAGGGAGAGAAACATCAATGTAAGAAAGAAATATTGATCAGTTGCCTCTCATACTCACTCTAACCCAGAACAAAACCTGCAACCCAGTCATGTGCCCTGACTGGAAATTGAACCTGTAACCTTTTGGTTTACAGGATGTTACTCCAACCAATTATGTCACACCAGCCAAGGCTATTCTCCTAGTTTTCAATGATTATTTGTTTAATGATTATTTATTCTCAGTTTTTGTTAAAACATTTAATTTTTTCAAACATTTGTGATAATCAACTACTTTTGATAAACATCATAGCTTCAAAATATTTACACAAATGATTATTTTCTCTAAAGATAAATTTCTGCATGTAGAATTTCTGAGTCAATGCATATATGATGTTTTCTTATATATAAACATTTTCAAACGTAAAATTTGCACTTGTACTAAGTACAAGAGGGTCAAAGCTTTTCTACACTTTGATAAAAATAGGAATTACTTTTCCTTAGCTATAGCTAATTTCACTAAAAAACTAGTTTTAGATTGTTGCATTTATTTGCATTTGTTTAAGTAATGGTTTAGCATATGTATTTTTACATTTTTATTTCTCATTTGTATTTTCTCCACAATAAACATTTTTGTTATATTGAAATAATCTGAAAGTGAAGTCACTTAATCATATAATCTATAAGCTAATGCAATATAGGCAGTCAACTTCTCCCTTTAGGCTATAAAATGAAGATGCAATATAAATTGTATTTTCACTAAGATACCTTTTAACTGTCTCCAAGAGATATTGTGAGGACAAAAATGATTTACATCTTTATGATTGCTGGTAGTATCATATTTTTATTTGATCAAAACCAGTATTAAATTATCAAAGCAAAATGAATTTGTTTTAATTTTTCATAATTACATTTGGTAATGGGGAATTTTATTTTCTGTCCAGAGAACAGAATCACAACTATAAAGCTGCAACTGTGTCATTTAATAAAATTCAAAGCAGCTTGTTTTCACTATATCATTAGGCATAGTACCAAATAAAGTTGTCAGAATGACTAAATTCTGACAATGATTCTTAGAATTCTAGGTTAGGTGATTCATTTTTATGTATGGATATAATAGAAATAGAAAATGTAAGTTTGAGAAAAAGAAAATTGAGGTAAATTTGAGTAAATTGCAATGTATTTGTAAAGCTTTTAAACAAGATAAATGAAACAAAAGCATAAGCCATAAAAATTATTTTAACCATGAATGGAAGAGAAAGAGCAAGAGATGGTTACATATTATGAAATATAGCCAAATCTCAACTCTGTATCTTGATCAAAATATTACAGTCCCAAAATAGTAATTAATTTCTTAGTGACTATATATTTGAATTAATCAAATTCTATAACTGGGAGACAGAGATACAAAAACATTTACATAGAGATATAGACAACCTTTTCTTTCTCAGTTACTTCTTTTAGGAAGCAGGGACAGCTATGCTAACACTTGTGATACTTACTATGCATCCTTGAGAAACCATTGTTTAAGCCCTGGTCTAGCATATCTCTTTGGCTTTTTCTGTCTTTCTTTCTGCTTTTTCTGTACTTCCATGCTAGAAATAACTTGTTTCTCAAGAAAAGATCTGGGTCAAATTTAAGAGCAAGGAAGAAACTGACTGGGCCAAGCCAAAATCCTCCTCTTCAGGTGGATCACAGGGGCCACTAATAATGGCTGTTCTGTATTAGTATATTATACTCCTTTAACTGAGAAAGAGTATGACTATAATTTCATATCCAAGGAGATCTCTGAGTACTGTCATATAAAAATGCAGAATAAATACTTTACATTCTACCTTGGGAGTCCAAAATGTGCTTTCATATCAAAGGCCATATATCAGAATGGGAATAAGGGAGCTAAAAACTTCTAGAGTAAGAACGAAATGTTAAGCAAACCAAAAAAAAAAGTATTTCAGCAATTAAATCTCATCATTTGTCTTTATCACCTTATTAACATTTAGAATTTAGCACATCTATGAGAGACTGTGAAAATTAAAATAATTATATAGAAACATAAGAAAAAAATGAAGAAAATGTCATTATGGGTATATCGATTAAAAAGAAATAAGCTAAGAAAAAATAACCAGCAAGCTATATATCTTAATAAACTAAAAAAAAAGTTTATTTCTCACTCACACGGAAGTCACGGCAGTCTGGGCAGTGTGGAAACCGTGGGCAGACTCGAAGATCCAGGATTCTTCTCTAATGGTTTCTTCACTCCACAAAGCACAGACAAGAAGAATTCGACAGGCATTTTTTTCTTTCTATTTTTAAAAATCTATTTTATTTTATTTATTTTTAGACATAGGGGAAGAGAGGGAGAAAGAGAGAGAGAGAAACATCAATGTGTGGTTGTCTCTGATGTGCCCCCTACTGGGGAGCTGGCCCACAACCCAGGCCTGTGCTCTGACTGGGAATACAACCAGTGACCCTTTGGTTCTCAGGCAGGCACTTGATACACTGAGCCACACCAGCCAGGGAGTCATTTATTTTCTTTATCATGGATATAAAGCACATTTTTCCCACTCACATTCCATTGGCTAGAGTTAATCCCTTGGCCTCATCTAATTCAAGAAGGTAATAAAATATAATTTTCTTTGTGTAAACAATGAATAAATATAAAATAATTTGTGGTACATATCTAACACAAGTTCAGCCAAAATGGAAACATATTGTTCAGTTATAATGAGGATTTACACATTCATAAAAAACTCAAGTTTCCCTAAAACATACAGACAACAATGTTGGAATTATCTACTAGAATTACAAGTGACTTCTGGATGAAAGAATTGTTTTTTAGTGGTTTTGTTTTTCAAGCTATTTTTGCAGTATTTTAGAATTTTCTATTAGGAACAACTGTAATAAATAAGATACACTTACAATGTGTATATAATTATTTGTATATATGTATCTGTGTAGAAAGAAAGCATGCCTTTAGTTTCCTCTCTCAGTTTAAGTGATTAAATATGAATGTGAGCAAATGCTTTTAACTACCTTATTTTGATTTATTCTGGACAATTGCCTTTCATATATATAGTGGCTTGCAAAAAGTGTAATTTTGCAATCAATGACCTACTTAATTCATTGATTTGTGCAGTTAATATTTACAAATATATTATTTGTACTAGGCATTATTCTCATACTGAGGATTAACAGTGGGAGAAAAATTGAGTGTCCATAGAATTTACATTCCAGTAAGAGTCATAACATAGATGAGAAAAATCAGGAAAATATATGGAATGCTAAAGGTGAACTTTGACCTCCATTATCATAAAACAGGTAGTAGAGATAGATGTGCAAAGGTGGTAGAGGGAGGGAATTCAATGTCAAATAGTGTGATGAGGAAAGGTCTTTTCACTAAGTTGATTTCTGACTGAAGAAGTGAAGATTATGAAGAAGTCAGGCCATATCAGAATGTCTTTGGAGAAAGCACTGCCGACAGAGAAACCAACAGGAAAAAATTACTGAGTCAGAACAAAGATGAATGTTTCAGGAATAGGAATGAGGCTCGTGAGGCCAGGGGAGAGAGCCAGGGTAAAGTCCTCGAATCTGAGAGGTCAGGCATGTGTTGGTATATTCTCTGTGATCTTGAGTTTAGCTTTTTGAGTTGAAAAGTTCTAAGAGTGTTTTAAGCAAAAGAGATTGTATGCATTCTGGGTCACTCTGGCTGCTGTGTGAAAACATAAAGAGGACCAGGAGCAGAAGCAGGGTGATCCGCAAGGAGCAAGAATCCAGATGGGCAATGATGATCACTCCAACTAGAACAGTGGCACTGGAGGTGGAGAGGAATGGTCAGATTATTGATTCATTTTGAAGGCAAAGTCCAAAGGATTTGCTGACATACATCACGAGCATATGTTTGTGATATAGGCTTTCCTGTAAGTCAGCTGGGCAACTGCTCGGCTAGTTGCCAGCAGAGCAGCCCTGCATCAACAAACAGACAAGAGCCACACAAGGTAACTATGATATTCATTCAGCTTTCATTGAATTCAGGTTCACTTGAAGTAGAGCATCAATATTCATTAATATCCCACTCACACTCTAACAATCTAAGAGAATTATTGCACACACATGCAGCAATCACTGAGGGATAGTTAACCCAAGTCCCAAAGGCTCAGTCTGATGGTTTGGGAGACAGCACAGCGGACAAGGGAGTTGTCAGCATCCTGCAAGGAAGGATCTCTGGAGTCAGGTGGGCAGCAGGGCAGACAAAGCTCTCAGTCCAGCAGAGCAGAGCCTCCAGTGGCTGATGCTAAGAGAGATCAGTGCAGCATGGAACAGCACTCTGGTGTGTGGAGCTCTGCTGTCTCATCAGTGGTCTGGAAGCTGCCTCAGCTATACCTTGAAAGTAAAGGACTCCACCCTTCTAGATCTTTTGATAACTGTCTTTGCACCCTTCATGCCAAGTATGGGATTTGTCCAGGACCCTGCGGGTGCATAGATGTTCTGCTTGACACCCCTACTGGGCAAGTGTGGAATTCCCCAGAAACCTATCTGTGGGTGGGCCTGCTCTGCAGACATAGCTGTTCTGCTCACATGTGCAAGTATCTTAAGTGTGTCTCTGACAACAAGGACAGATTGGTGTATCTCCTTGCCAGGTGCATCTGTTCTGACTTAGGTAGTTTCCTTCTTGAAGGAAAGTGCCATGGCTGACTAACAGCCACTTTGGTTGACATAAGTATTATAAGTAAGTGACTCCACTTTGATATACTTTATGCTCTCTTGATTGGACCAATGCCATGTCATTGGTCTTGTTCTCCACAACATATCAGATTTGGAATGTGAGAGAAACACTTATTCATGTGAAAAAATAGAATTTCCATTTACTTAGAAGGGGAAGACCATGAGGACAGGCTTGAGGCAATAAGAGGTATTTTGTATAACCTAAGTTTGTAGTCTTTACAAAACAACCAAGTGAAGGTATTCAAAAAGCAACTAAATACACTAGTCTGCAGTTTCATGAAGAGAGAATTACCCCAAAACTAAAATAATAGTATGAATTGATGCATATATTGCATTTACTATGTGTCAGAAACTGTTTTTTATTATGCATTCATTTATTTCATACAAAATTTTATGAGATAGAGGCAGTATTATTATCAACATTGTACAATGAGACAATTGGGACGTAGGGAAGATAAGTATTTCTTTCAAGGACAAAAATCTAGTAACGCATGGTGAGAGCCTGTGTCCATTAGCGCCACGGCCTGACTCTCATGGTAACTCATCATCATATGGCTAGTATTAAAACCATCAAACTGGATGTGATCCTAATGAAGCCAGGCAAGAATGAAATACATCCACAGACTGAGCTCTAGAGCACTACAGAATTAAGAGTTAAGGATGTTGAGAAAAACATCAGTGCTGAGAGCAAAAATAAAGAGCATTTTATAGGAAAAAAAGTTGTACTGTCTTGGAAGCAAAGACAATGTCTCAAGGAGAAGGGTGTAAGCAGTTAGGTCAAAAGATGCTGATATGTCAAATACGAAAAATTCTGAACTGAGTTTTTGATTTAGTAACATGGAGGATATTAGGAACATTGACAAGATTATATCCAGTGAAAAGACAAGAGTGAACTTCACAGGGAGAGGAAATGAAGACAGGGAAAGTAGACAATTTTTTGAAGAGTTATTTTGTAAAGAAGAAAAATAGGTAGCAGTTAGAAGGGATATTGGGGTCAAGAAAGGAATTTTTGGTTGCTTGGTTTTTAACGTAGGGGAATAAAGCACTGTCTCCATACCTCTCTGAGATGGAGTATAAAGGTACGTATACAAACAAGTGTCAGGAGTGGAGGAAGTTAGGACATTACTTTGATGCCTCATCTAAGACTAATTCAGAGCTGAAGATACAGGAAAAGGAATGAGCGGGAGAGAGAATATGCTGGGATTATCTACATTTAAAACTGGGCAATATTTTGGGTCAACCTCATTCTTCAAAGAAGTAATATAAAGTATACTACTCAGAAATGACACTGTCTAACAAATGGACCAAAACTCAAAACTTTGACCTTAAATTCTTTTGAGGAGGCCATGAGGAAGACAAACCCACGCTTTGAAAAAAAAATATTTTTTAAAAAGGTACAATTCTAATAAAGTGTAATTTACCACTATTTTAAAAAATCATATATGATTTCAGCTTTTCACCCAACAAGTCCACTCCTGGGAAATATTTACAAAAATATAAAAAGTCTATGCATATGGTTATTTATTTTGTATAATTTTTAATTACAAAGGTTCAGAAACCATCCAAAAGTCTATGAATGCAGGACTAGATGAACAATCCACGGTTTCTCCACACACTGAAACACCCTGCAGGTTTAAAAAATGGAGGGAAACATCTGTACCTTGACTTGGAATGAGATGCAGGTAGAATTGTAATATGAAAAGGGCAGAAGACATAGAAATAAATATTGCATGTTATTTTTTTGCAAATGTATAATTGTAAGTTCACTTATATACACATACATTTGATAAAAGAAACACTAGAAGTGTTAAAAAGAATTAATACAAGTGCTCTTATAGAGGTAGAGAGATAGAATTAAGAACCCACACAATAATCTTTATTATATACTATTGACTATTATCATTTTTGCATGTTTTATGTGTGCAAAAATAAAATTTTATTAAAATGCTGTCACAAAAAGAAACAAATATCTACAAGGTAAAAATTTAAAGTTTGGATTTTAAAAATCTGATTGTTATATAAAAATATATTTAATTGAATTATTATATTTTTGAGATAAAATGATTTTTTAATTTTCAGTTTCTCTTGACATACAATATTATATTAGTTTCAGGTGTCCAATCCAGTGATTAGACTATATAACTTACTAAGTGATCACCCCAAAAAATCTAATACACATCTGACACTGTACATAATCATCACGGTATTATTTATATTCCTTGTGCTGCGCTTTATATCCCCATGATGATTCTGTAACTACTAACCTGTACTTCTCAATCCCTTCATTTTTTTCACCCATCCGCACAACCCTCTTCCCACCTGGCAACCATCAAAATGTTTTCTGTATTTAAAAGGCTATTTCTGTTCCACTTGTTTGTTCATTTTGTTTTTATAGATTCCACATATAACTAAAATCGTATGGAATTTGTCTTCTCTGTCTCATTTCACTCAGCAAAATACCCTCTAGGTCTATCCATGATGTTGCTAATGACAAAGATTTCATTCTTTTTTATGGTTGAGTCATGTTCCATTGTATATATGCATCTCTTTTTCTTTATTATTCATCTATTAATGGGCACTTAGGTGGCCTTCATATGTTGGCTAATGTAAACCATGTTGCAATGAACACATGTATGTTTCAATCTTTTTGATTTAGTGTGCTGAGTATCTTTCTTTGGGATTTCAGAGTTAAATTGCTGGATTCTTCTTTATCTATTGTTATATAACCTTTCTATTGAAGTCTATTTTGTCTGGTATAAGTATTGTTACACCAGCTTTTATGTTTGTTAGTATAGATTTTTATGAAATATATTTTTCCTTTACTTTCAGTCTATTTGTGTCTTTTGATTGGAAGTGAGTCTCTTGTAGACAGTATAAGGAAGTGTTTTATTCTTTTATCCATTAAGTTTTTGTATCTCTTTTTTAAAGATTTAATTTGTTTGCATTTAATAATTGTTGAAAATATGTATATTGTATTTTATTATTCATAATTTTGATATTTTTCTTTTTCTTAAAGAAGACTCTTTAACTAGTGATACTTGTTTGGTGGTGACAAACTCTTTTAGCTTCTTGTCTTGGAAGCTCTTTATCTGTCCTTAATTTTAAATGATAGCTTTCCTGGGTAGCATTTTCTTTATTGTAGGTTGTTGCTTTTTTTCATTTGGAATATTTCTTGCCAATTCTCATGGCCTGCAAAGTTTCTGTAGAGAAATCTTCTAACAGTCTATGGAAATTCCCTTGTGGATAACTAACTGCTTTTTCTTTTCCAGTCTTTAAGATATCTCTCTTTGATTGTGGCATTTTAAATATGATGGGTCTCCATGTGACTCTCTTTGGATTCATCCTGTTTGGGACTCTCTGCGTCCTGGACTTTCATACCTATTACCTTTATCAGGTTAGAGAAGCTTTCCATCATCATTTTTTTTCACATAGGTTTTCAGTTCCTTGCTATCTCTCTTCTCCTTCAGGAACCCTCATGATACAAGTATTGGAACACCTGAAGTTGTCCCAGAGGATCCTTATACTATCCTCACTTTTTAAGATTTTCTGTATTTATTTTTAGAGAGAGGGGAAGGAAAGGAGAGAGAGAGACATCAATGTGTGGTTATTTCTCATGCCCCACCTCCCAGAGATCTGGCCTGCAACCCAGGCATGTGCCCTGACTGGGAACCAAACTGGTGACCCTTTGGTTGGCAGACCTGCTCAATACACTGAGCTACACCAGCCAGGGCCTATCCTCACTTTTATGATTCTTTGTCTTTTTACTCTTCTGATGGGTGTTTCCTGCATCTTTGTTTTTCAAACCGCTGATTTGATCCTTTGTGCCATGCATTCCATTGTTGATTCCCTATAATGTATTCTTCATTTCAGGTAATATATCCTTCATTTCTGTCTGGTTCTTTTTTTTTTATGTTTTCTATCTCCATTTTTATGTTTCCGATTTGGGGGGGTTAAATTTATCACTAAGTTCATCTACTCTTCCCCTAAGTTCATTGAATGTCCTTATAACTAGTGTTTGAACTCTGTATCTGATCACTGTCTCCATTTTGTTCAGGCTTTTTAATAGATTTTGTTCTGTTCTTTCATTTGAGACATGTTCTTTGGTTTTCTCATTTTGGTAGCCTCTCTGTGTTTGTTTATATGTAGTAGGCAGAGATGCTGTGTCTCCCAGGCTTGGTAGAGTGCATTTATGTAGTAGGTGTTCTATAGGGAAGGTGTTCCAGTGGCACAGCTTCCCTGGTCACCGAAGCTGGGGTTGTGGTGTCTGCTGGGCCAACCCCTCAAGTATGTCAATTGTGGAGGTGGTTTGGTGGTGCTTTGATAAGATCTGAAACTATCCACCGGATGAGCTGGCTTCAGAGCTGCCAGGGAAGTTCAGGCCAAGGTCAGCTAATACCTATGTTCTGTCTGAGGCCACCTGGTGTGAGTTACAAAATGATCTGCAGATAACTTCTACCTGTGATAGGCTTAGAGGTGCCCAGGATAGACCAAGCTGCAAACCAAGGTCAGCTACTACTAGTGCTGGGCTTGCAGACACATAGCCAGGGGTATGGGGCATGTTTACAACAGATGCTTCTTGTTTGGGAGATTTTAGGAAAGTCTGAAGCATAAGCCAAGGCCAGCCATTTATATGGGAAAACCAATGGAAACAGGTTGGGTAGACCTGCAAGTTGGTTGAGGCAGGGTCTCAGAAAATCACCAGAGTGGGGAGAACAGTATTAGCCAGATTAATGGAGACTCAGATATGGTTCCAGTCTGTTGTCTTTGTAGGGGAAGAGCTCAGGAAAGGAATAATGGCCTCCACCAGCACTTTTGTCTGGGAGAAAGCTTCTCTTCTAGCTCTCATCCTGATGGCAAACAATTTCATCCTCTCCATGTGGACCTCATGCCTTTTGAGCTCCTGGCCTAGCTTGGGAACTCAGAGTAAGTCTATACTGGTCTTTTCAGAAGAATGACTGAATCTCTGATAGTACTGCCTTTCACTCAACAAAAATTGTGATAATTTTTACAGCCAGAAGTTATGGGGACTTCTCTTCCTAGCACTTGAACCCTGGGCTGGAAGCCTGAAGTGGGCTCAGAACATTTCAATCCTCAGGGGGCCCTCCACAGACAAGTTACCCTTCCTGATTTGTATCTACCACAAATGGGTGTGGGACCACCACATGCAGTGCCTCCACCCTTCCTACCAGTTTCATTGTGGCTTCTTTTTTATATCCTTAGTTAGAGGACTTCCATTCAACTAGATTGCAGGTGATTCTGAATGATGGTTGTTCTGTAGTGTAGTTGTAATTTTGATGATGTTGTGGGAGGTTTTGAGTGCCGCATTTATGTATATAACCATCTTCACTGGAACTTCCGAATTATTTTTCTTTTTTCTATTGTTGTTCTAGTACAGTTGTCTCTCTTTTCTCCCTACCACTCCCCCCTGACTCCAGCAATCCACACCTCCCACTCTTGATCCAACACCCTTTGGCTTTGTCCATGTATCATTTATACATGTTCCTTGACAACCCTTTCCCCTTTTCCCTCATTATCCCCTCCCACCTGCCCTCTGGTACTGTCAATTTGTTCTTAATTCCAATGTCTCTGGTTATATTTTGCTTGCTTACTTGTTTTGTTGATTAGTCTCTACTTATATGTGAGATCATATAGTATATGTCTTTCACTACCTCGCTTATTTCACTTAGCATAATGCTCTCCAGATCCATCCAAGCTGTCACAAACGGTAAGAGTTCCTTCTGTCTCTCTGCTGTGTAGCATTCCATTATGAAAATGTACCACAGTTTTTTGATCCACTCATTTACTGATGGGCACTTAAGGTTGTTTCCAGCACTTGGCTATTGTAAACTGTGCTGCTATGAGTATTGAGGTAGATAGGTTCTCCTGAATTGGTGTTTCAGGATTCTTAGGGTATAGTCTCAGCAATGGAATCTTTAGTTTTTCTGAGGAAATTCCATAATGTTTTCCACAGCAAATATACCAGTCTGCATTCCCACCAACAGTGCACAAGGGTTCCCTTTCCTCCATAACCTTACCAGCACTCATATGTTGATTTATTTTTCTTAATGAAATTTTAGTTTGCATTTCTATTATGGAAAATGTTTTCTTATATAACAGGTTCTTTTCATGTTTTCTAAATGAGATACAATCATTTATTCTTTGTGACAATTTTTCTGTTATGTAATGGTCTTGATTTTTAGGAGCTCTTATATTAAAGATCTTAGCTTTCTGTCTGTGGCATACAGTGCAAATTTTTCCATATCAGATTATTCGCTTTGCAACTGTTTACGTTTATTTGTTTGTTTAAACTTTCCTTTTAGTGTTGTAGATTTTTTAGTCATACTTAGCTCTTTTCCATGCTCAGATTTTAAAGTAATTAATATAAATTTTCTTCTAGTCTCTTTATTGTCTCTTGCTCTTGCTCTGGTTCTTTGCTCTCAGTCTCACTTGTTTGCTCTTTCTCTTTCCTTTCTTCCATCTTCCTTCCTTCCAACTGCCAAGCAAAAGCTGCACCTGCCAAAGTGAAACAGACAAGGAGGAATTTTTTCAAAGCAATTCAACAGGGATGAGAATCTCCCCTCCACTAAAACAAACAACTGGAAAGTGCTTAAAAATGTAAGAGTTGGGTTGGAAGGATCATAGGTCATCTGTATCTCCTAACTGACTTACCAGTACAGAAAAGAGAGATATTCATTAATAAAGTTATTTCAAATATGCAAAAATTCAAAGAATTAAATAATTGTGTGAACTTAATGTTGGTTTTTAAATATGCTTTTTCTCCTAAAAATATTTCCTGCTTTTCCTCTAATGATAATTTTAATAAATATATGAAAACTTCATCCTTCCTTTTATATGTTTTATATAAAGGTCAATAAAAAAGACAAATAATTTAAATGCCAACTCATTTTTATGTTACTGAGAAATAAAATTGTTAATTAGTAATGGTGCTATATTTCTAATCTGTCCAACCACATTTTTAATTTTTAAGCATCACTCAAAAAATTAGGAAAGTCATAGCTTGTCTGTTTGAAAATTGAGATAGATTCACCTGAGCAAAAAGGCAAGCCCTATCTTTCTGCACAGATGATTTGAAGGGAAGACTCAAAAAACAATAATCAGATATGTAATGGGTGTGGCTCTATGAATATTTGTTGTCTTTAAAATGCAATGAATCTATAGAAATTACTGACATGCTATTTATTCTATAAAATGAAATTAATATATATTCAAACAAATTAAGTAATGAGAAGAGGTAGTAACCATACATTTAAAAACTATGGTATTGTTTTGTTTTTTGTCTTGTCTACAAGTAAGCCAAACTAATATTTACATAACATGAAAGGCTGATGTGTGTGCATTTTTGTGTGTGTTCAGTGTTTTAAAAAATAATGAATCCTGCAGGACATGTGCAGAATACCATTTTTAGTGTTTGGAGACTACATTTATTTAAGAGACACAGGAATGAACTTAAGGGAGCACCTGTTGACCAATGATGAGATAATTTGAGTGTAAATGAAATAATGAATACAATTTATTGAAACATTGCCTAAAACAGAACTAAAAAAAGAACTGGAGTCTAAGGGAATAAATTAACAAGCAAAATAGAATCAGAGGCACATAAACAAGGAACAGACTGATAGCAGTAAGGGGGGTTGGGGGAGGTTGGGACTGGCTGAAAGAAGGTGAAGGGATTAGACAAAGAACATATATGCATCACCCAGGGACAAGGACCATGGTGTGGGAATTGACTGTGGGAAGCTGGAGGGTTGGGGAAAGGGAAGCAAAAGGGGAAAACTGGGACAACTAAAATAGCATAAGCAATAAAAATAGGTTTAAAAAAGACCCCCGGGTGGTATGGCTCAGAGGACTGAGTGATGGCCTGTGATCCAAAGGGTTGCTGGTTCGATTCCCAGTCAGGGCACATGCCTGGGTTGAGGGCCAGGTGTCCAGTGAGGGGTTCACAAGAGGCAACCACACATTGATGTTTCTCCCTCTCTCCTCTTCTGTCTAAAAATAGATAAATAAAATATTTTAAAATAGATAAATTTATTAAAAAAAGAGAACACTGCTATTCTAGACTAAAGTTACATTAAGAGAGTTGGTAACTTAAGGCAATGTGTGATCCTTGATATAATAGAATTTAAAAGGCCACAACTTATTTGTCCTTCCTTCCATCAAGTAGTGAAGCTTTTTTTTTCTTTTCCTTGAATCTCATGAATTACTTTGAATAGACCCCAGCAGAAGTAAAATGGTATCTGTTCTCAGATGAGACTTTTGACTTAAATTTTAGTTTCCTTAGCGAAAAACCTTCTTCTTATGCTCTTGGATCTCAACTGCCATATTATAGGATAGTACAAGCTAGACTCCCAAATATTAATGACCACATGGGAGAAGCTCCTATCAGGTGAGAGACCATTTTGAATAGTCCAGTCTCAGCTAATTTCCCAGCTGAATGCAGTCATATGAGTGAACTCAGCCTGTGTCATGCACAACAAAGGGACCAACCAGGTGTGCTTTGGCCAAATTCTAAACCTACAGAATCATGTAAAAGAGTAAATTATTGTTGATTTTAGCATCAAAATATTAAAATGTTTTAATATATCAAGAAATAATAAAATATCACATGATCCCTTATACAAATGAACAAGCCAAAAACAGTTTTAGACAATATTGTTTTGATACTGAGTTAACTTGAATGTTGACTGAATATATGGAAATCATATTCAAAATTTAATTTGAGTGTATTTTATTGGTATTACACATATGTAGGAGCATATTATTATATTTAGATCTTTGCTTGAAAATTAAAAATTTGTGTCCTACTCTCTGTAACTTATTTCCAAATGGTTCAGTAAAAAAATTATATATATATAATTCAAAAAGAAAGAGGATGCAAAAGTGCCAAAATGTTAAATGATATTTTTAGGTAAAAATTGAAAGGGCATTTATTCTGTTATTCTTTTATCTATTCTGAATATTTAATTTTATTCAAAAAGTAAAAAAATATGAATGAACAAAAGAATAAAATATTACAATGTCAGGGGACATCTATTAGTGAATTCTTTTATATCTCATCTAAGATTTCATATGTTGTTCTCACCAAGTACTCTATATTTCTTTTTTTTATTTATTTTTGTTATAAAACATTGTCCTGTGTCAACCTACCAGTTTTTAGATATTGTTATTATGAGTGTTTTATTTACCATATACTTATACATTATTGTCTGCACTCCTTACTCCTGCTAGATCATAAACTCTAAGGGACCAGGATTTAGCAGCTCATACATAAGAAGTACTTAGTAAATATTTATAGAATTAATGTATCTTGACCTTAAAGATTCTACTTAATAGTAACAATAATAATTTGTTTTTAAATATTCTAGGATTATAGAATAAATCATGTTTATTTCTGAATGTCTATCATGTCACAATTATCTAAGGTATTTTACATATAATTTTAACATCACTCAATAAGAAGCATCAATGGCATTTTACAATGAAAAAAATTAGTTTCAGAGATTTTAAATGGCCCAAAGTTATCTAGATAATAGAAAAACATCTAAGCACTACTTTTCATTACTCCAATCATATTTTCTCAGTTCTTCTTTAGAGTTTGTTTTGTAAGAATGGAAACCTTCTGTTCTGCTCTTGGATTTCAATTGCCATGTTAGTAGAAAATGCAGTCTGGACTCTCAAATGTCTTCTCCAGATCACTGAACTTTGAGTAAAATTCATTAAGGCAGGTGGTGGAGGCTTTCTGCTTCTCCTGTTCTTGACAGACATCCATGTCTTCCTGCTCACTACTACCAGCTGCTATCCTCAGACATGATGGCGAAGTTCAGAGTAAACAAACTTTGCCATAGTGGGTGCCTGGTCATGTAGGCAGCTTTTAACTCTGGCAAAGCTAATATTGTCCCTATCAATGACCCCTTCACTGACCTGAACTACATGGTCTACATGCCCCAATGTGATTTTACTCATGGCAAGTTCAAAGGCACAGTCAAGTGTGAGAACCAGAAGCTTATCATCAATGGAAAGTCCATCTCTATCTTCCAGGAGTGAGATCCTCACCAATAACAAATGAAGTGATGCTCATTGTCAATATGTTGTAGAGTCCACTGGTATCTTCACTAACTTGGAGGAGGCTGGGGCTCACTTAAAGGACAGAGCCAGAGGGTCATCATCTCTGCCCCTTCTGCAGATACTCCCATGTTTTTGATGGGTGTGAGCCATGACAAGTATGACAACTTCAAGATTGTTAATAATGCCTCCTGTACCACCAACTGCTTTACCTCCACCACCAAGGTGAGAACTTTAGCATCACGGAGGGACTCATGACCACAGTCCATGTCATCACTACCATCCAGAAGACCATGGATGGCTCCTCTGGGAAACTGTGGCATAATGGCAGAAAGGGTGCCCAGAACATCATCCCTGTTCCTAATGGCACTGTCAAGGCTGCGGGCAAGGTCATGCCAGAGTTGAATGGGAAGTTCACTGGGATGGCCCTCTGTGTCCTTACCCCAATGTGTCAGCTATCTCAGACCACCTAAAGAAGTGAAGGTGCTTAGGGAGCCTTATCTTGTCATGTACCATCAACAAAGTTCACTGTACCTAGTGGGGGGAAAAAAGATAGGTGAAGGAAACTATTAAGCTGATTATATAGAATCTACTGTGTAAAATTACCACACAGCATTTAAGGATTTGATTATACTATTTATCATTCCACAATTCTACATTTCATTTAAAATTTATTAAAATATTATAATTCAATAAAAGAGTTTTAAAGCAAAATGATATGATTTTTTCTTTATTATTATTATTTTTTTATTTTAATCATTGTTCAAGTACAGTTTTCTCCCCTTTACTCCCAATCCAGCCCACCCACCCTTCCCTCCCAAATTCCTTCCCATTACCACCCTCCCTCTAGTTTTTTTCCATGTGTCTTTTAACATTGTTCCTGTAATCCCTTCCCCTTTTCCCATGAAACTCCCTCTTCTCTCTCCTCTGGTCACTTTCTGCCTGTCCTTTATTTCAGTGTCTTTGACTATATTTTACTTGTTTCTTTGTTTTGTTGTTTAGGTTCCTGTTAAAGGTGAGATCATATGGTATTTGTCTTTCACCCCCTGGCTTATTTCGCTTAGCATAACGCTTTCCAGTTGCATCCATGATGTTGCAGAGGGTAGGAGCTCCTTCTTTCTTTCTGCTACATAGAATTCCATTGTGTAAATGTACCATAGTTTTATGATCCATTCATTTACTGATGGGCACCTAGATTCTTCCAACACTTGGCTATTGTAAATTGTGCTGCTATGAACATTGGGGTGCACAGCTTCTTTTGGGTTGGTGTTTCAGAGTTCTTAGGATATAATCCTAGCAGTGGAATTGCTGGGTCAAAAGGCAGATCCATTTTTAGTTTTCTGAGGAAGTTCCATACTGTTTTCCACAGTGGTTGTACCAGTCTGCAGTCCCACCAACAGTGCACTAGGGTCCCCTTTTCTCCACAACCTCTCCAACACTTGTTTGTTGCTTTGCTTATGATGGCCATTCTGACCAGTGTGAAGTGATATCTCATTGTGGTTTTAATCTGCATCTCTCTGACAGCTAGCAATATTGAACATTGTTTCATGTGATTTTGCATCTTCTGTATGTCCTCCTTGGAGAAGTGTGTGTTCAAGTCCTTTGCCCATTTTTTTAATTGGGTTGCTTGCCTTCTTAGAGTGGAGTCTTGTAAGTTCTTTATATATTTTGGAGATTAAGCCCTTGTCTGAGGTATCATTGGCAAATATGTTTTCCCAGACAGTAGATTCTCTTTTTATTTTGGAACTGTTTTTTTTAGCTGTGCAGAAGCTTTTTATTTTGATGAGGTCCCATGTGTTTATTCTTTCCTTTATGTCTCTTGCTCAGGGGACATGTCAGTAAAAAAGTTTTTGCGTGATATATCTGAATTTTCCTACCTATGTTCTCCTCTAGTACTTTAATGGTGTCACGCTTTATATTTAAGTCTTTTATCCATCTTGAATTTATTTTTGTATAAGGTGTAAGTTGGTGTTCTAGTTTCATTTTTTTTTTTTTTGTTTTTGCACATAGCTGTCCAGTTCTCCCAACACCATTTGTTGAAGAGGCTATTTTTACTCCATTTTATGTTGCTGCCTCCTTTGTCAAATATCAATTGACCGTAGAGACTTGGATTTATTTCTGGGCTCTCTGTTCCATTCCATTGGTCCATGCACTTGTTTTTATGCCAGTACCAGGCTGTTTTGATTACAGTGGCCTTGTAGTATAGTTTAGTGTCAGGTACTGTGATCCCTCCTACTTTACTCTTCTTTCTCAAAATTGCAGCAGCTACTCAGGGTCATTTATGGTTCCATATAAATTTTTGAAGTGTTTGTTCTGTGTCTGTGAAATAAGCCATTGGTACTTTAAAAGGTATTGTGTTGAATGGGTAAATTGCTGTGGGTAGTATGGACATTTTGATGATATTAATTCTTCCAATCCATGAACATGGTATATGTTTCCATTTCTTTGTGTCTTCCTTGATTTCTTTCCTCAATGGCATATAGTTTTCTGAATACATGTCTTTTACCTCTTTGGTTATGTTTATTCCTAGGTATTTTATTTTTCTTTTTGATATTTCAAATGGGATTTTTTTCCTTGATTTCTGCTTCTGCTGTTTCATTGGTGGTGTACAGAAATGCCTTTGATTTCTGGATATTGACTTTGTGTCCTGCTGTTTTGCCAAATTCCTTTATTAGGTCAAGGATTTTTTTGGTAGAGTCTATAGGATTTTCTACATACACTATCATGTCACCTGCCAACAATGACAGTTTTGTTTCCTCCTTTCCGATTTGGATGCCTTTTATTTCCTTTTCTTGTCTGATCCCTGTGGGTAAAAGTTCCAATACTATATTGAATAGAAGTGGTGATAGTGGACAACCTTGTCTTGCTCCTGTTCTTAGTGGAAAAGATTTTAGTTTTTGTCCATTGAGTATGATGCTCACTGTAGGTCTCTCATATATGGCCTTTATTATGTTGAGGAATGTCCCCTCTATTCCCACTTTGATGGACATTTTTATCATAAATGGGTGCTGTACCTTATCAAATGCTTTTTCTGCATCTATCGATATGATCATGTGATTTTTGTCTTTGCTTTTGTTTATGTGATGTATTACATTTACTGATTTGTGAATATTGAACCATCCTTGCATCCCTGGGATGAAACCCACTTGGTCATGGTGGATGATCTTTTTAATGTATTGTTGGATGCAGTTTGCCAGTATTTTGTTGAGGATTTTAGCATCAATGTTCATCAGAGATATTGGCCTGAAGTTTTCTTTCTTTGTTGTGTCTTTATCTAGTTTTGGAATTAGGATGATGTTGACCTCATAAAAAGAGTTTGGGAGTCTTCCATCTTTTTGGATTTTTTTGAATAGTCTGTGAAGGATAGGGGTTAGCTCTTCCTTAAATGTTTTGTAGAATTCTCCTGTGATACCATCTGGTCCAGGGCTTTTGTCTGTTGGGAGTTTTTTAATTATTGCTTCAATTTCTTTCGCTGTTATTGGTTTTTTCAGGTTTTCTGCTTCTTTTTCATTGAGTTTTGGCAGATTATATTTTTCTAGAAATTTGTCCATTTCACCTCAGTTTTCGAATTTCTTGGCATACAGTTCTTCGTAGTAATTTCTTACAATTCTTTGTATTTCCATGGTATCAGTTGTAATCTCTCTTCTTTCATCTCTGATTGTGTTTATTTGGGTCTTCTCTCTTTTTTTTTTGATGAGTCTGCTTAAAGGGTTGTCGATTTTGTTTATCTTTTCAAAGTACCAGCTCCTGGATTCATTGATCCTTACAATTGTGCTTTTAGTCTCTATGTCATTTAATTCTGCTTTGATCTTGGTTATTTCCTTCCTTCTCCTTGCTCTGGGCTGTCTTCGTTGTTGTTCCTCTAGTTCTTGCAGACGTAGGGTTAGGTTGTTTGTTTGAAATATTTCTATCTTTTTTAGGTATGCCTGTATCGCTATGAACTTCCCTCTCAAGACTGCCTTCGCTGTGTCCCATACATTTTGGGTTGTTGTGAGTTCATTTTCATTTGTTTCCAGAAACCTTTTGATTTCTTCCCTAATTTCATTCTTGATCCATTCATTGTTTAATAGCATGCTGTTTAATCTCCAGGATTTTGAGTGTTTTGGGTTTTTTTCCTTGGGGTTGGTTTCTAGTTTCAGTCCCTTGTGATATAAGAAAATGGTTGGTATGATTTTGATTTTCTTGACATTGTTGAGACTTGTTTTGTGTCTTATCATGTGGTCTACCTTTGAAAATGTTCTGTGCACATTTGAAAAGAATATGTATTTAGCTCTTTCAGGATGGAGGGCTCTGTAAATATCAGTTAAGTCCATTTCATCTAGGGTATTGTTCAATGCCACCATATCTTTGTTGATATTTGGTTTGGAAGGTTTGTCTATTTTTGACAGTGGGGAGTTAAAATCCCCCACTATAATTGTGTTGCTGTCAATATCTTTCTTGAAGTCCTCTAGGATTTTCTTTATGTGTTTGGGTGCACCTATGTTGGGTGCATATATATTTATAATATTTATGTCTTCTTGGTGGATTCTTCCCTTGAGTATTGTGAAGTGACCTTCTGGGTCTCTCTTTATGGCCCTTTCTTTGGAATTCTATTTTGTCTGAAATGAGTATTTGCTACCCCAGCTCTTTTTCCCTGTCCATTTGTTTGGAAAATTTGTTTCTGGCCCTTCACTTTCAGCCTGCTCAGGTCTTTTATCCTGAGGTGGGTCTCTTATAGGCATCATCTGTGTGGGTCATGTTTTCTTATCCATTCAGCTATTCTATGTCTTTTGTCTGATGTTGACTCAAGATAGATATGACATGTTACACATTCATTTGAGTCATTAAGATCCACATGAACAAAGCAATATTTGGCTTACAGGTAAGCCAAGAAGATAAGTCAAGAAACAAATAATAGAGTTAAATGAGAAAAAGTGGGCAATTTTGAATGTTTTTTTAGTAAGAGAGATTAGCCCTTGAAAAAAGCAAAATACTACTAAAAAAGTCTTAATTGTTGGAGGCAGAACAATTACCTGGACTAAAATTGGAAAAATTGCTTAAAAATAATCTGAGAAATTACAATTTTAATCTTTAATTTTATCAACAAATACTACTTTTCAAAAATATGCTTATAAAAGATGTGTTTCCTATAACAACATGTAGAATAATAAATATTTTATTATTATATTTAATGGTAGCAGTATGGTTTATTAAGCTGTGTCTTAGTGCAGCCATTAGATCTTGCCCATGGTACTCTTGATGTACAAAGCCTGGAAGTTTTTTCCTTCATTTTTGAACAATGATACCAGGGAACTGACAGCTAAGTGGATGTTAAACACAAGTTCATGGTGTGTCATTTTCATGTGGCCTTCAGCCGCTGCCAGACACAGCACCTCCTTCATCTGGAACTTGACTGTGCATTTCACTTCATTGACTTTGGCCACCATGTTCTCATTTTGAGTCAACAAGGAAGGGAACTTGCCAGTATTATTCGGGCCTAGACCTAGGATTTGTGGAACTTGCTTGATTAGAGACTCTGAAGCCAAAAATGCATCATACTTCTTGGTCAGCTTCCTGACTGGTTTCTTATTCTTCTTGAGTTTCTTCAGTGCCTCAGTGTCCTTGTGGGGATATCTACTGGCCTCATCATAGAGCTGCTGGCCCCCTAGAGCACAACTTGGGGCGGGCAGTGGAATTAAGCCTGACAGTGCCTGAGAAGTGCTTGTTCTTCTGCAAGTCATAGTTTCTCAAGCTCACCTGGAGCCCCATCATCTCCAAAAACTTCTACACTTGTGCTGGTTCCCATGCAGGACATAGTGCACCACTTGTTAGAGGGTGCCTGAGGGAACATTGCTGCTCATGATTTCTCCTGCCACAGAAACCAGAAAAGAGCTAAATATTTTTTACTTATGATTTTCCCTCATGCCAACATCCAAGAACACACTTGTTCATAAATGTAATGATCTACCTTCTACTGAAGATAATGCAAGTATGTTATAATAGTGCTAGACATTATTCATTTCTCAGTATTACAGCAACAAATAATGACAACTAAATAGAGCCAGGATGAAAGTTTATAGCTACTGAAATAATTTGTGACATCACCTTGCTAGATGTGATATAATTTCTGGGCAAATAAATATATATAGTGGTATGTATAGTGGTTCTATATTTGATTGTGAAGAGAAATACACATTTAGTGTGCTAGGGGAGGAGTCAAAATTATCATAGTAGTAGACATAAAGAATAAATGTAAAATAATAACCTAGGTAGGATATGAGAATTGAAGATTGGCAATAAGTGACTAAGGAAATTTGAAAATATATATTTTAGTTAATAATAATTCATCAATATAAATTCATGAACTGTGGCAAATGTAGCATACTTATGCAAGATATTAATAATAAGGAAACTGCTTTAAGTGCATGGAAACTTTATGTATTTCATAACTGAAATGTTTTAGAAATGGAAATATATTCTAAAAAGTTATTTGTTAAAAAGAAAACAAAAAATACAGTACTTCTTTGTCTAGGTGGGTGTGTCTGTGTTTAGTTGTTGCTCCCTATGATGTGTTTTTACTTAACATGAATTATACTTGTATCTTAAGGAAGATATAAAGGAAATTTTAAAGCATGAGTAATGGTTATTAAAAGATTTTGATGTTTAGGAGAGATACATAATTTCTCTGTGCCTTGTAAAAATGACAATAGCACTTTTTCTAAATATATTTATGAAAGTAATCTAGCATTAAGTATTGTAAAGAAATAAAGAAGCATATTTTAACACAGTATTAAAAGCAGAGGCATTTTTTTCCAGCTCACACATTTTTGCTTCATATCTATAAAGGAGAAAATGCTATGTAGTTATAGTCTGTGATTTACATTTTTAAAAGTAATCATGAAATATTATTACTAAGTTACAATTGTGTTAATTTATAGTCAAATTGTTCTTTAAATGTTTTGTTGTTGAAGAAGAGATGATGTATGCAATATGACATTACTTTTGATAAAAAAAACTAGTTATAGTTCATATGCTTTTGTAAATGCTTAAGAAAACTGCACTTTTACATTTAAGTCAAAATATTTTGTCATTAAACTCATATCTTTACAGTAATGTCAGCAATATGTATAACAGGATAACAATTGAGGCCAAAGATGTTGTTCACACTATTCTAACACATTCTTACTATTTATGTGTCTTCAGATAATTTAAAATATCCAAAATGTGGTTTTCTCATCTGCTAACAGCAATGATAATGTCTGCTTTCTCTACTTTGTAGAATGTTATGAAGTTAAATGAGATCATATATTTGTGTGTGAATTATGAACTGAAAAGCATCAAAATGATTATTTTTCTGTTTTTGAACAGCTTTTTCCCTTAATAGTAAAAAGGGAAATTGAAATTGAGAAATGTAAACAATTACTATATCAAACAGTTCTCACATTTATCATCTGGAATTTAAAATAGTTTCTGATGTAGCCTTGTTCCAACTGGTCACATTTGCCTCAGTGTTTGATTTAGTTGAATGGCAGAGCTTTTCATTCCAGTGCATTACTCTCTATCTTTCCATAACCAAGCAAGAAACACATCTGACTTATTGCAAATGATATCAACTTCTTGATATCTAAAAATCAACAATTTACTTTAAAGAGTACACAATGGTATTTCTAGGCATTGCCATACAGTATCTGCAATATAATACATATAGTAAAAATAGATATAAGTAAATGGAAGGAAGGAAAAAAGGAAAGAACAAGGAATGAAGGAGGGAAGGAAGGAAAGAAGGGGCAAACATTTGTATATATTCTTACATATGTGCATTCTGTCTGTGTGAATTTCTTTATATATAATTATGTCCTAAGAACAAGTAAGCAAGTTACTAAATTTGTGAGTTTTATCTCTAATGGTATTATTGATGAAAATAAGCCTTTGGGGAAAAATATTTTGGCATTTTAGATTTCGCCTGAGACAATGGGGATTAAAGAACATACTTACACAAAAGAAGAAGGAAGTAAAAACTAATTAGTAAGTATAGCTTAAATATTTAGAAACAAAAGTTACTTTGTAGCCTTAAAGTCTTATAAGAAATATTCACTATGAAGATGTTCCTTTGTGGAAAAAAATGTTGTTAAACATGAATCATTCTGTACCTTGTTCAGAATCCAATTGTTTAAAATTAATTTAAGATCAGTCTGTCATAAAATTTTCTTGTGGAGATTTTTGATAGTTAATCAAATAATTTGGCATCCTTTATCTATTTTATAAAGTGTTAGGTCTATTGCTGATAATCATTGAGACAGCTTTTCCTAGTGTACAAATGATTCATTTGAAGTAGGTTAAGTGCTTTGGGGAAACTTTATTAACTTTTCCGGGAGCCAAGGGTATCATTTAACAAATGGCTACTGTCTCTTCCCATCAAAAATGGCCTATTACAACCCAGTCATGTATCATATGTCAGGTAAATATAGTTCTTATTTTGTTGATTGAGCTGGAAAGATTAAGAACCTTTCCAAAAGAGGATAAAATGAAGCAGTAAAGAATTGAGACCAAAAAAAATATATGATTTTACTGCTATCCTGTATTGCTTAGTAAGTCATTAGCTCACACTCCCCCAGATTAGCCAATTTCACTTCAGTATACTACCATATTTCACAGCATTTTTCAATCCACAAGGAGAGTCAAAGCAGTGAGAAAAGTGTTCTTCATGGTCATCAGAAGAGCCAGCTGCAACTTCTAGTAAATCTGTGTCTGAATCAGTGAAGTGCAAGGCAAGCAAAAATCACTAGGTCACTTCTCCAGGTTGTGACTTTTCAGAATATTTGACAACTTACAAAGAATTATCTGAAATAGGTGATCATGATCATTACATGTCTATTATAAAAGTGCTAAATGGATGTGTACTACATACATCTTATAAAATATGAAGACGTTTTAATGATACTGGATGAAATACTAGTGGCCTTGTAAACATATAAAAAGGTATTACAGACAATCCTTTCTTTTTTAACTGAGCTTATGCAACACACACACACACACACACACACACACACACAAGGTTTGTCCAGAAAAAAGTCCAGCCGTTGTTAATATAATGAGAACAGTTTTCATAACACTGATACATCCTGGCAGCCAAGGAGAGTGGACTGGAATGCACATGCATGAACAATTATGACTTCACTGTACTAGACAGCGGACGGTGGGGGGAGTGGTAGATGCACTTGAGTGTGCATGTATACCGTGTGGCTGTCAAATTCAAAATGACTGAGCAAGTAGAGCAACGGATCTATATCAAATTTCTCATTAAGTTTCAATATTCCTCTGTGGAAACTCTTCACATGATTCAGAAGGTCACAGCAATGGGCAACTAGTGATTGGCAGCTTCATTGTGACAATGCACCTTCTCATGCAATGCCTCTTGTGCAGAGTTTTTTGGCAAAATATCAAATCACCCAGGTGAGTCAGCCCTCCTACAGCTCAGATTTGACACCTTGGGATTTCTGGCTTTTCTCAAAACTAAAGTCACCTTGAAAGGGAAGAGATTTCAGACAGTTGATGAAATTAAGGAGAATATGAAGGACAGCTGATGGTGATTGGGAAAACTATGTGAGGTCCCAAAGGCGGTTATTTTTATGGGGACTGCAGTATCATTACCTGTGTACAATGTTTCTTGTATCTTCTTCAATAAATATCTATCTCTATTTATAATATTACATATATTACATGGCTGAATACCTTCTGGACAGGATACACACACACACACACAGATATACAGATATATATGTATATATATACACATAAAAATATATATGTGTATATAGTTTAACTACTGTGTTATATTCATCTATATTGAACAAATATATATATATATTCTTTAAAGTAGTCCGCCATAATTACAGATCTTCATTTTTTTAAATATTTTATTTATTTATTTTTAAAGAGGGAAGGGAGGGAGGGAGAGAAAGAGAGAGAGAGAGAGAGAGAGGCCAATGTGCGGTTGCTGGGGGCTGTGGCCTGCAACCCAGGCATATGCCCTGACTGGGAATCAAACCTGCGATGCTTTGTTTCGCAGCCCGCGCTCAATCCACTGACCTACACCAGCCAGGGCGAACAAATATATATTTGTATTTTAAAATACACACACTCAGATAAGGTCAAGTTAAAGGAGTTCATCATCACCAAGCCCTTATTATATGAAATGTTAAAGGGTCTTATCTAAGAAAAAGAAGATAAAAAACATGAACAGTAAAATGACAACAAACTCACAGTAATTAACAACCACACCTAAAACAAAACAAAAACAAACTAAGCAAACAACTAGAATAGGATCCAAACCACAGAAATGGAGATCACATGGAAGATTAGCAACAGGGGAGTGGGAGGAGGAGAGAGGGGCAAAAGTACACAATAAGTAGAATAGATGGTAGGCAGAAAATAGACAGGGGGAGAGTAAGAATAGTATGGGAAATGTAGAAGCCAAAGCGCTTATATGTCTGACTCATGGACATGAACTAAAGCGGGGGAATGTGGGTAGGAGGGCGTGTGCAGGGTGGAGGGGAGTGAAGGGGAGAAAATGGGATAACTGTAATAGAATAAGCAATAAAGTATATTTTAAGAAAAGAGAAAAAATAAAACACACACTTAAAACTGTTCAGAAACTCTAGAATTCCAAAATTTGTGGTACAAAAGATGGACTCCTCAATGACTTAAAATCTAATAATTATTATATTTATAATATAAATATATAATAAATTAGATGATTGAAACTAAACAGTAATTATTTTAAGTTATATTTTCTATAGATGCCATCAGAAGCATTTAATTACACGTTCCTGATGTAAACAGCTTTTTTTTTTTTTTTTTGTAGATAGATTTAATTCTCAAAATGCTCAAGGTCAATGAAAACAGGAAAACCTGAGAAATTGTTACAGTGAAGAAGGGCCTAATAAGGAAGTGATAAATAAGTGTGATGTGATATATGTGATTCTAGAACAGAAAAATGACAGTAGATAAAAACTAGGAATATGAATAAACTATGAATTTTGTTAAAATAATGTATCAGCATTTATTTTTTAATTATTTCAAAATATCTCACTGAAAGATGTAAATAATAGAAAAAAAGTGGATTCAGATTATATGGGTACTCTTTGTATTGTCTTCTCACTCTTTCTATGAATCTAGAACTTTTTAAAAAAATTAAGTATTAAAAATGGAAAAATAATAATGTGTAAAAATTTTCTGCTTAGTTTCTTTATAAATATAAGTTAATGAGATCAGAGATTTTTGATGTTATGCCTCCAGTAATTTTAGTGGCTCTTCTCTAAAAATAGTTACTAGAAAAATTTCTAAGTGTGAGAATGGGTGTGTGAAGAATTGATGTTAAAAAAGATCAAGCTTCAACAGAATATATATATATATATATGTATATATATATTAGAAGTCATGTATAATAAATTGTGTAGTGTATATATGTATGAGTATATGTATGTTTATATATAAAATATTTTAATTATGAAAAATAAAATAAAACTAAAAAATAAGTTTAAAAGTGTTTACCAATAGAGAGAGAAAAAAATATAGAGGATGGTGATAGAAATATAAGCTAAACCTCTCAATTTAAAATTTTTGAATGTAGGACAAAATAATTGCTCAGGTAATTAAAATGACTTAAGTAGAAGGTACAATCCATAAGACTACTTTTAGAATTTTATAAAATTTATTGGGGTGACATTGGTTCCTTTTTCTCTACAAGCTCTCCAAGAGTTGTTTCTTGCCTTGCTGATGATAGCCATTTTAACAGGAGAAAGGTGGTATCTCATTATGGTTTTGATCTGGATTTCCCTAAGAGTTAGTGTAGTTGATCATCTTTTCATACATCTGTTGACCATTTGTATGTCTTCTTAGGAGAAGCGTCTATTTGGGTTCTCTGCCTAACTTTTTAATTGGATTGTATTTCTCTTGTTGAGTTGTATAAATTTTTTAAATAATTTGGATATTAACCACTTACAGAGGTATTGTTTGCACATATCTTCTCCCATTCAATTGCTTACCTTTTATTTTGCTGATTATATTGTTTGCTGGGAAAAAGCTTTTTAGTTTGATGTAGTCTGACTCATTTGTTTCCATTTTTAATTCCCTTGCATATTTTTTCCTCACCAGAGGATAGTTTTTCAATTTTTTGTAGTTTTTACATCTTTACCCAAGCACATTTTCCCATTGTTTTTAGAGAGAGAGGAAGGGAGAGACAGAGACATGGATGTGAGAGAAAAGCATCGATTGATGCCTTCCATTTTCACCCGGTGCCTGGACCAGGGATTGTACACACCTGGACCAGGGATCAAACACACAACCTAGTATGTGTCCTGACCAGGAAAAATTCTGCAACTTTTCAGTTACCAGGTGATACTCCAACCAGCCTAACCACACTGCCAGGGCTAATTCTCTTACCATAAAATCTTTTCTAAGACCAAGGCCCATACTTTAGTACCTATGTTTTCTTCTATGTAATTTATTGTTTCAGGTCTTTGATCCATTTGGGGTTAAGTTTTGTATACAAGGGCAAATAGCAGTCTAGTTTGTATTCTTTTGCATGTGGCTTTCCATTTTTCCCAGCACCATTTATTAAAGAGGCTTTTCTTTCTCCATTGTATACTTTTGATCTCATTACCAAAAATTATTTATGTGTGTGTGTGTATATATATATACATAATTATACATACACATATAATATACACATATGCATATGAGATATAGATACAGGTATAAATATACAAGGGTCAACCTGGAAAATCCAACCATTGTTAATATAATGAGAACAGTTTGTGCAACATCGATGTAACCTGGCTGCCAAGGAGAGTGGACTAGAATGCAGATGTGTGAACAATGCCTACTTCACTGTAGTAGTAAGAGGGGGGTGGTAGACAGGGTTGAGTGAGCATGTGTGCTGTGTGGCTGAGAGAGTAAAGCAATGAATCTGCATCAAATTTTTCGTTAAGCTCTGTGGAAACTATTTGGATACTTTAGAAGGCCACAACTATGGCCAACTGGTGATGAGCAGCTTCATCAGAACAAGGCACCCACTCACACATCAACTCTCATGCAGAGATTTTTGGTAAAGCATCAAATCACCCAAGTGACTCAGCCCCACTACAGCCCAGGTTTGATACTGGATGGCTTCTGGCTTTTCCCAAAACTAAAACAACCTTTGAAAGGGAAATGATTTCAGACTGTTGATAAGATTCAGGAAAATGTGACAGGGCAGCTGATGATGATTGGGAGAACTGTGTGAGGTCCCAAAGTGTCTACTTTGAAGGGGATTGAAGTGTCATTTGTTCTTTGTACAACATTTCTCGTATCTTTTTCACTAAATGTCTCTATTTTTCATATTACATGGCTGGAAATGTTCTGAACAGACCTTGTACATATCTATAGACAGATAGATGGACAGATGTTTATTTCTGGGTTCTCAGTTCTGTTTCTTGACTTGTGTATCTGTTCATCTGCCATTACTGTGTTCTTTTGATTATTGCTGCTTTGTAGTATAATTTTAAGTCAGTCAGTGTTATACCTCTGTCTTTTTTTCCCCCTCAGGATTTCTTTGGCTATGCAGTGTCCTTTTTGATTTCATACAAGTTTGTTGATTTTTGTTCTATTTTTAAAAACTGCCATTGATATTTTGTTGGGATTGCACTAAATCTGTATGTTGCTTTGGGTGATATGGCCATTTTAACTATGGTTCATTCTAATCCATGAACATGGAATATCTTTTTGTTTCTTTGTGTCTTCTTCAATTTCTTTTAATAATATTTTATAGCTTTTAGTGTATAGATCCTTCACATTCTTTGTTCATTCCTAGGTCTTTTATTCCTTTTTGATACAACTGCAAAAGGAATAGTTTTTGTTTTTAATTTTTTCTGATATTTCTGTTTTATATATAGGACCATAATGTTTTTTGTATAATGATATGTTTTATCCTGCAACTTTTCTGTATATGTTCATTATTTCCTATAGATTTTATAGAGCTTAAGGTTTTCTACACAGAGAATCAATGAGGGTAATGAATTGAAATGCAATGTATAAAAGATCAATAAGTTTATAATGTCACTCTCCATTGTTAATTGTTGAGGCACCAACTTAGTATTTTAAAAATTGATGAATTAATAAGTGGAACCTAATCAACAAAACAAACATGCAAGCAAAATACAATCAGGGAAAATGAAATTAAGAACAAAATGACAGTAACCAGAGGGGAGGTGGGAGGGGATAATGGAGGAAAAAGGAGGAAGGGTTGTCAAGGAACATGTATAAAGGACACATGGATAAACCAAAGGGCAGTACGATAAAGGGTGGGGAGCAGGGGTGGATGGGGTGGGAGGATTGGTGGGTGGGGGGAAATTGAGACAACTGTACTTGAACAACAATAAAAAATAAAATAAAAAATGTATTGAACAAGAAAAAATGATGAATTAAGAGAGAATCACAGATTTGTCATCTCTTCCTTCACTGATCATATTTGATGCATCCAAGTAGTTGGTGTGGAAAATTTCTTGTTCAGGTCATTACCAATTTAGCATAGCTATTAAATGCAGAATAATAGAACTAGAGAATCATTATTTTGCCACTCTTCAGGAAATAATGAGGCCACGTTTATCATCTATGGCTACTAAAACCATTAGTTGAATGTTTGAAGTGGAACTGTATAACAAATGAATAATGTGATGGTTTAAAGCAAATGCCATAATAGATTAATTAGTCTGAAACACCTAAAAACACTAATTTTAGCATCACAGAAAAGTGGAATGAGTGGACATCCATGAGCCTTGTCATATAATCAGATAAAAAATCCAAAATATACTAAGTGGCTCACAATTATTTATGTAGTCTCCTCAATAATCAATCTTAATCCATCTTTCTTAGGTTTGTTTTGTGATATAACTTTGACTAATGCAGGAGGTAGTATCAGTAGTAGCCTCAAGAAAGTGTCTTTCAAGATAAAAATTTTATCCTGGATTACTTACATACTTATGAACCCAAGGTAAACTTCTTGTCAGAGAAAAATGGTTTTCTAGTAAATGTTTGCTCAGTCACAATTACTCAATTGAACTTCAATGGTGAGGAGTATGGAGTTGCATCTAGAAGGCAAGAGGACTTTGGAGAACCCAAAAAATCATTGTAAAACTTTGAGGTGGCTATTTTCCTTAGGCCAGGATGAAGGTAAGAAATGATGCTATAAAATTATGCTTTCTGATTTCCACAGTTCCTGGAATGTAAGGATAGGTATAACTGCTTCTTAGAAATTATCTCAGTTACCTCTCATAAGGTCACAATTACCTTTGTAGATACAATAAGCACAATAACAGTAACAATGTCTTTTTAAAAATTATCAAAATTAAAAAACAAAATAATAGTTGGTTAATCTGGTCTGTAGTAAATGAATGTATTTTGTATCTATTTTACTTTTCTGTATCTATGCATTTTATTTTCTTTTTATTGTAGAGAAAACACATAAAATGATATTTACTAAGTGTGTTACTCTGCAGTATTGTTACCTATTGGTGCAAGTTTTATAGCAAATCTCCATCAGTTTTTCAGCTTGAATTACTGGATGTGAATACCCATCAATGAGCAATGTTTCATTTCTCCCTCCCCTAGCCCCTGGTAAGCATCATTTTACTTTCTACTCCTATGACTTTGACTATTTTAGATACCTCATACAGGTGTAATTTATCATATAACTGGCCTATTTCACTTAGCATAATGTCCTGAAGATTCAACCATTCTGTAGCATATGAAAAGATTTCTTTCTCTTTATGGCTAAATAATATTCTATTTTATATATATATATATTATATATGTGTGTGTGTGTACATATATGATAGATAGACATAGATGATATAGATATACAAAGATAAATAGATATAAAATCACATTTTCTTATTCATTCATTTATCAATAGACACTCCATCTATTATTTTATAGGAAAAAACTTTAGTTTTCACTATTGAGTATAACATTAGTTTCCTTCTATTCCTGGTTTGTTGAGTGTTCTTGTCATGAAGGTGTATTTTATAATGTCTTTTCTATGTCTATTGAGATGACCAGGTGATTTTATTCTTTTGGTCTGTTAACATGAGGCATCACATTATTCCATTTTTGTTTTTGTTTTTTAACATTGAGACATCCTTGTATCTCAGGGATGAATTCTACTGAGTCATGGTGTATGATCATTTTAAGGTTCTGTTTAACATTTAAAAACATTCCATTTGCTAGTATTTGTTGAGGAGTTTTGCATTTGTATTCCTCAGGAACACTGGCCTGTGGATTTTTTTCTAGTCGTGTTTTTTTAATGACTTTGGTATCGGGCTTCATAAACTGATTTTGGAAGTGTTTCTCCTCTTCATTTTTTTTGCAAAAATTTGGAAAAGATTGATGTTAAATATTTATATATTAGGTAGAATTCATTCATGAAGCCATATGGTTCTGGACTTTTCTTCGTTGACTGATTTTGGATTCCTAATTCAATCTCCTTACTAGTCATAGAGCTGTTCAGATTTTCCATTTCTTCATGATTTATTCTTACTCTGGAATCTAAGAATTTTTCTTTTTCTTCTATTCTGTAATCTAAGAGGTTATCTAATATCCTGAAATATAATTATTCATCATAGTCTTATGATCCTTTGCATTTCTGCAGATTAAATCGCATGTGTAAATTCTTATGACCATCATCACAATTAAGATGCAAAATACTTCTAACAGAGGGATTTCTTGTGCTACCATTTTAGAGCTGCAGCTATTTATCTTTGTGTTCCCTCTTCTAACACCTAGCTAAAGCTAACCTGTTCTTCATATCTATATTTTTGTCATTTCAGGAATGTTATATAAAAGATCATACAATGTACATAACCTTTTATATTGATATTTTCACTTAGTATAATTCCCTTGATATACAATAAAATTATTGCATATGTCAGTTGTTAATTCTATTTATTACTAATTAGTATTCTATGGTATGGATGCAACACTATGTCCTTTACTGTTCAACCAGTGAAAATCACTTTTGTTGTTTCCAGTTTGGGGCTATTGTGAATAAAACTGCTGTACCATTGATATACAGGTTTTTATGAGAATATAAACTTCCATTTCTTTGGAATGAATGTTCAAAAGTGTAATTACTGAATTATACAGTAGGTATGCATTTGGTTTTGTACAAAACTATCAAACTACTTTTTATAGCAAGTGTATCCATTTGTGTTACCACTAGCAAGTTGTGTATGATGCAGTTTCTCTACATCTTCACCAGCATTTAATGTTAACACTATTTTTAATTTTATTTTAGCCATTTTGATAGGTATGTAATGATATCTCATTGTGGACTTGATGCACTTCTTTGTCCCATTGATCTGTGTTCTACGCTTTCACAAATACAGCACAGATTCCATTATTATAGCTATATAATAACCTAAAGATTGGGAAGAATGATTTCTCCCAATTGATTTTTCTTTTACAAAATTGTTTTGGCAGTGCTATGATTTTTGCCTTATTATATAAATTTTATAATATACTTGTCTATATCTTTAAAAAGCCTTGCTAAATTTTGATAGGAATTGGAATAAATCTAAATATTAAATTTGGGAAAATGAAGATTGTTTTACTCATTTGAGTTTTATAACCCATAAATTTTTATTTCATTTTGTTCATGTTCCCTTAATTTAAATTACTATTATGTCTTTAACTGTAATGTTTATGCAGTTCATTTCTGTTGTCCTGACTTTATGATCAGCTAAATTTTCCAAACTTTTAATATACTAGATACTACATTAATATTTTGAAAGTACAACAATCTAACATACACAATTTACAAATAATTCTTTCTCCAAGCAGACACTCCCTTTTGTTCCTCTGTTTCTGCTGAAGGCATAATTGCTCCTAGTTATTAGGTACAACATTCCTTTCTCATAGGCAAGCATTTTCTATTCTTTGCTCCTTCAAAACTTGTTGATGTCAAATTCTATTGAATGACCTTAGATATATTTTTTTCATAGGTATTGTGTTTCTCCTTTCAACTGAAGCAACCTCATTTTAAATCTACTTAACATATTACTGTATCATTGATGTAGCCTCTTAATATATGCTTCAAATATCTTTCTTTCAAATATAATTATTTGAAATATAACACCAAATTTTCATTCAAGAAGATAAACATGTTTAAGCTACTACTATAGTTTAAGCTACTCTGATGTTATATACAAATAATTAATGGTGGCACTATTAGTTTTGAATAGGGAATCTGATCAGTTAATTAGATCCTTATATTTCTTTGTTTTAACAAAGCATTTACCAAGAAGAAAAATAAGACTGAACAGAATCTTACAAACGGTCTATGTCAACCTCTTAAGTGGCCTTACTAAGATCTCATTCCTGTTAAAATTCTTGTAGTCTGAGAAGTGGGAAGACGAGAAGGCAGGGGTAAAGAGTAGGAGGGGTACGCGGTGTGGTTTTGTTTGTGTGTATGTGTGCTTGTGGTATCAAAGAAGGAAACTTAACCTGTTGTGCAGCTGGACAGGTGCATTAAAAAGGAGACTGATAGGAGGGTCAGGATGGTGGCATGGTGAATGTGGTACTCCAGTCCTCCCAAAACCACATCAAAGGTACAACTAAATTAAAATTTTGTAAATAAAATTACAAAAATGAACAAACATCATTCAAAGCCACTTTAAGTCTAGTGAAACAGAAGTCCTATAACTAAGGCTATGAAGAAGAAGCAACATTGAGACTGAAAGGAGAGGCAAAGCCATGCACAGACTGGTCCTGCACCCACATGGTTGGGGTAAAAATTGGGAGGGTTATCTTGGATGCAGAAATATCTCCTGAGAAGTAACAGGTCCCAGCCACATATTATGCACCCCATCGCATGGTTTCTGTGTCATGAAGAGAAGTCCTCATAACTTCTGGCTATAAAAACAAGCTCAAATTGTGGCTAATTGAGAAGGGTAGTTGCTGCAGTCTCAGACATTCCTTTTAAAGGCCCCATATAGACTTAGACTCATTTACTCTGAGTTCCAGAACTTGTACATTAAGGATATACAAGGAGAATCTCAGTAGTTAAGGCAACAGCATAGGATGAAGGGGCAGGTTTCACACAGACAGGAATGATGACAGAGGCCACTGTTCCTTTTCTGGGCCCCACAGAACCAGTGGGTGGTCACCATATCTGAATCTCCATCAACCTGGCTAACACTGTTCTCCCGACCTTGGTGATTCCCTAAGACCCAACCCCACAGAACTTGCAGGCCCAAGAAGAGCTTTTTACAGTGACTTATCAATACAAATGGTAGGTCTTGGCTCATGCTCCAGACTTCCCAAAAATCTTTCAAACAAGCATCATCCACATACCTCTTGCTAACTGACTGCAGTCCCGGCACTAGCAGCAGCCAAGCCTGATGTGCACCTGGGTCTCTCATGGGCAATTCCAAGCCCAGCACAAGTAATACATCTGCAAATTGCTTTGCAACTCATTCTGGGTGGTCCCAGACAAGGCACAGGTCATGGCTCCTCTTGGCTTGCATATCTTGAGGGGCCCCATAGCCAACTCACCTGGTGGACAGTTTCAGATCATGTTAAAGCACCACCCAACCACTTTACGAAGCTACATGCTCAAGGAGCTAACTCAGCAGGCACCAGAGTCCTACTCCATGGGGTCTGCCCCTGCATAGTTCATCCTCTACAGTAGTCAGAGCCAGTCTACCAAGCAGATAGACCTGGAAGTAAATCCCAAATAGGTGCCAACAGTAATCAAGGCTCAACTGAAATAAGAGAGTGTATACAGTCCACACAGAAGGGAGTGTAGGTGGAATGCCCAGCTCAGGTAATAGGGGAGACTGTGCCACTGGACCCTACAGGATACCTATGACATAACACCACTCTGCAAAGACTTGGAGATGTACAAGCTCTACCTAATACAAAGAAACAATCACAAGGAGGCATACTAATACAAAAAAAAATCTCCCAAGTAGAAAAATAGAACAAAACTCTAGAAAAAGAACTGAACAAAATGAGTGAAATCTACAAGATGCAAAGTTCAAAACAGTGCCTGTAAGAATGCTCAATGAACTTAAGGAATGAGTAGATGAACTAAGTAAGAACTTCAACCAAGAGATAAGAAACATAAAAATACAGATACAAAACATAAAAAGAATAAGTCAGAAATAAAGAATACATTAACTGACATGAAGAATGTGTTACAGGGATTCACAGTGAAGGAGATAAAGTAGATCAAATCAGAGGTTTGGAAGATAAGCAAGCAGAAAACACCCAATCAGAGCAGTAAAAAGAAGAAAGAACCAAAAAATATGAGGATAGTATAAGGATTTTCTGGGACAAATTCAAGCATACCAACATTCACATCATGGGGGTGCCAGAGAGACACCCATCTGACACTATACATAGATAATATGATATTATTGACTATATTCCCTAAGTTGTACTTTACATCCCCATGACTATTCTGTAACCACCAAATTGTACTTCTAAATCCTTTCACCTTTTTCACCCATCCCCTCAACCCTCCCAACTCTAGCAACCACCAAAGTGTTCTCTGCACCTACGAGTCTCTATTTCTTCAGCTTGTTCATCTATTTGTGTGTGTGTGTGTGTCTGTGTGTTTTAGATTTAATTGTTAGTAGATACAAATTTATTGTCATTTTTTGTTCATATTGTTATCATCTTTTCTTCTTGTTCCTCTTAAAGATGACCTTTTAACATTTCTTGCAATATTGGCTTGGTGGTGATGAACTCCTTTATCTTTTTCTTGCCTGGGAAGCTCTTTATATGTCTTGGTTATCAATGATATTTTTGCTGGATAGAGTAATCCTGGTTATATGTCATTATTTTCAACACTTTGCATATTTCTTGTTAATCCGTTTTGGTCTACAAACTTGCTGTTAAGAAATCGGCTAACAGTCTTATGGGAACTCACTTGTAGATAACTAACTGCTTTTCTCTTGTTGCTCTTAAAATTCTCTCATTATCATTAAACGTTTGCATTTTAATAATGACATGTATTGGTGTGGGCCTCTTTGGATTCATTTCGTTTGGCACTCACTGTGCTTCCTGGACTGGTAAGTTTATTTTTACCAGATTAGGGAGGTTTTCTGTCATTAGTTTTTCAAATTGATTTTCAATATTTTTTTCCTTTTCCTTCTGGCATGTCCATGATGTAAATTTTGCCATACTTGAGGTTGTTCAAGAGGCTCCTTCCACTATCCTCATTTTTAAAGATTATTATTTTTGTTGTTATTATTATTATTATTTTGCTGTTTTGATTGGGTGTTTTTTTTTGCTTCTTTATATTCCAAATCACTGATTTAATTCTCAGCTTCATCTACTCTACTGTTGATTTCCTATAAATTATTCTTTATTTTATTTAGTGTACCCTTCATTTTTGACTGGTTCTTTTATATGGTCCCCATGTCCTTTTTTATGTTGTTGAAGTTCATCTACTCTTCCCTCAAATTCATTGAGCATTCTTACAACAAACTCTGCACCTAGTACATTGTTTATCTGCATTTTATTTAATTCATTTCTGGAGTTTTGTTTTGTTTTTGATTGGGACATTTTTTTCTCTCTTTGTTTTGTCAGCCTCCCTGTGTTTCTGTGTATTAGGTAGAGCTTCTATGTCTCCTAGGCTTGATAGAGTGGTCTTATATAATTAATAGATATTCTTCAGGGTCTAGTAGCAGAACCTCCCCATTCACCTCAGCTGGGCACTCCAGGTGTGCCTGCTTCCTTTTTATGAATTGTGTATACCCTCCTGTTGTAGTTGAGACTTGATTGTGTTTGGCACATCAATGGGAGGAATTTAACTCCAGGGTGATCAGTTTGGAGGACTGGCTCTGACTACCATGGAGGATCATCTGTGAAGGGACCCACCCTACAGATTAGGACTTACTTCAGTAGGGTTCTGGTGTCCTCTGAGTCCACCACTTGAATGTGTCACTTGTGGAGATAGTTGGGTGGTTCTTTGACATGGTCTAAACATGTACACTGGGTATGCTGGCTTTGGGTTACCTGTAAATTGCATTCCAATGTCAGCTGTTACCCGTGTTCTGCTCAGGACCACTCAGCATGATATCCATGTTGCCCAGATATCCCTCCAGATGTTTATCTGCCACACATGGGTGTGGAACCAGTCTGTTCCTTGTCTAGCCTTGCTACCAAACTCAGTGTGGCTTCTTTTTTATATTATTGGTTGTAGGACTTACATTCTGCTAGCTTCAGGTGATTTTGAATGATAGTTGTTTTGTAGTTCAGTTGTAATTTTGGCATGGTTGTGGGAGGATATGTGTACTGCATTTACCTGTGCCTCCATCTTGACCAGAAACCAATTTTTTCTTTTTCCCCCATTGCATGAAACTGAGGAGTCCAGCCCTTTGTTGAAAACCTATTACACAAAACTTTCCCTGACAGCCTCATAGGAAAAGCTGCCCTTCCCACAGCAGACTTAATGCACAGCCACAACATTGCAGTCTCTGAAGACAGAGTTGCAGCCACTGAGGCCCCACTACTGGTCATTCTCTTCACATAATGCATTCTTAGCCTAGATGATTTTATTCTCAGGTTTCTTTATTTGAGGACTTTAACAGAAGTCTGCACGCTCATTTGCCAAAGCTCCTTATCACAGGGGTGGAGGAAAAATCCTGAAGACACTTCTCCCCACTCTAATTCAGTCCCCAGTAGTTTTCCTTCCTAAGTCTAACTCCATGCTCCTCTTTCATTTCACCTCAGTATCTATAAACCTGCCAGAGCATCTAATTTGAAATTTCCTTAACAATGACATGACCCTCACTTCTCTGCTGACTCTCCACCAGTACGTGTTTTCATAGGGGAAGTGGAACAGGCATTTTCTTTGGTTATAGCCTCCTGCTTGTGCCATCTCAGTGAGTGATAAAGGGCTTAACTCTCATTTTTGGCTTATTGCTTTGATTGGCAACCCTGACACCTGAGAGTTCTCTCATTTTCCCAGTTATCTGAATTTCTGACACACAGATATTGATGGTAGAGTGGTCAAAACAGGAAAATTTACTATCCCAAACCTCCTTAAGATATTCCTTTCTACTTTTTTCCTGTACTCAGTCTTCTTAAGAGAACTTTTATTATTATTACTTCTCAGTTTTGCATATTACTAACCTCTGAGTTCTATTTTAAATCTTTAATTTTCACCACAACTTTGTTTTTATTGAATTCCTTCCCTGCTGCCATTTTATATGGCTTATCAATATTTCTTTATATTTTATTTTCTCTCCTAACTGACAGACACAACTTTCCATATTTACCTTCAAATCACTAGTATATTCCCATATAATAATCCTAAATTACAGTGAGAACACCTTGCGATTCTGAAACCTGAAATGGAATCCTTACGTAGTATTGTCACTGAAACAACATATCCCTGTGTTACAAGGAGTTCCCTGATAAAATGTTCCTTATGGTATTTGGTCATTTTCTGCAGAATCCTTTAACCTGGAATTTAAGAAATGCTATGTTATTACAATCCAACTTTTCTAGTTTTATCTTATAATTTTACCTTGCATGGAATTTTTAGGCTCTGCTACAACTGAATTATAATTGGTGGCCTCTCTTTATTCCCATTCTCTACCAACTGAAATTATACCTGGCCTCTAACACTTGGTGCTAGCTAGTATATTTTGCATTATAAGCATTTTCTGTTTCAGCCTGAAATACCATAGAAAATTTTAAAGGTCTTATAAAATGTATAATCTGAATTGTGTCTTTGTCATTTTGGTACTTGTTAAATTGATTTTTATACTTTTCATTTGTTTAATCAAATGCACCTTGATTCCCAAATTGGTGATTGTTGAAAGGTCAAATTATGAATTCAAATATAGTTATCTAGGATATGAGAGCTCTGGAAGATGGCAGGTAATTTATGATTGTGTGGATTAGTGGCCACTGCTTTGTGAGAATAACGATACTCTGTAAAATCACAACATGAAAAAAATGAAGGGAGGTTGTGCATGGATCAGAGAATAAAACTATTATGACTATCATTCTGTAACAGTGAGTGGAAAAAAAAAAGATTTAGCATAGAGGTGGAATTTTTTCCCCCTAGGTCAGGCACAGAATGGACTTCCACAGAATATGAAAATTAGCCTACAAATAGTTAGAGTGTGGTTCAAGGGTTTCCAATTCTGTTTTTAATTTCTTTGTGTTTTCCAATTCTCTCTTATCTGGTCCAGCTCTTCTCTTTCTCCCTTCTTTGTTCTTGGCTCCTCCCCCAACTAGGAAGAGGTCATTGGTTAACAGACAACCTGGGCAAAACAGTGTGGAGCCTACTTAGCTTCCCAGGAAAACTTTTATGTCCTCTAATTTCAGGGAAGACTCTTCTGTCAGGTGTTTTTAAAAATAATTCAAAGTCTACTTTCTCGTTGTCTGAAGTCTGAACCAACATTTACAATAATTTCTCAAAGTAAAATATTAAGGCATTAGTTTATAGTCTTCAAGCATTCCATTAATAACATTCCAGCAGAGCTTAGTAGGTAAATTTGGTTAAGAAGAAAGGCATTAACAGGAGCATAACTAATTTACACCTTATGATAATAGGATCAAATTGAAGGTAGAGTGATCTTTCACATGGTAAAAAATATTTATAAAAATGAAATATTTTATTTACCAAGAAAGAGCAATAAATACATTTTCCAACATATTTTTCAAAATTAGATCAAAATGTCTATAGAATCTACAACAAATTTAACAAGAAATACAATTCTTCATAATTTCAAGGCTATATTAGATTCTGAGAACTAAAGCTTAATAGAAACGTTATAGATTAATTCAGTAAGTATAATGTTAATCCCACAAAGTTATAACTATTAGTGGTTAAATTATTATTACTTCATGTTACTGCTGTTCAAGTACAGTTGTCTCCATTTTCCCCCCACCCCAGCCATCCTCACCTCCCACCTTCAATCCTACCCCCTTTTTCTTTGTCCATGTGTCCTTTATACATATTCCCCAAACCCTTCCCTCTTTTCCCCCCATTAACTCCTCTCATTTCCCTTCTGGTTACTGTCAGATTGTTTTTTATTTCCATGTCTGTGGTTATATTTTGCTCACTTATTTGTTTTGTTGATTAGGTTCCACTTATAAGTGAGATCATATGGTATTTGTCTTTCACTGCCTGGCTTATTTCACTTAGCATAATGCTCTCCAGTTTCATCCATGCTATCACAAAGGGTAGGAGCTCCTTCTTTCTTTCTGCTAAGTAGTATTCCATTGTGTAAATGTACCATAGTTTTTTTATTCATTCATTTACTGATTGGGACTTAAGTTGCTTCCAGCCCTTGGCTGTTGTAAATTGTACTGCTATGAATATTGGGGTGCATAAGTTCTTTTAGATTGGTGTTTTGGGGTTCTTAGGGTATAATCCCAGCAGTGGAATTGCTGTGTCAAAAGGCAGTTCCATTTTTAGTTTTCTGAGGAAATTCCATACTGTTTTCCATAGTGTCTGCACCAGTCTGCATTCCCACTAACGGTGCAGTAGGGGTCTCTTTTCTCCATATTCTCTCCAACATTTTTTTGTTGTTGTTGACTTATGATGGCCATTCAAGGCCACTGTAATCAAAACGGTCTAGTACTGGTGTAAGAACAGACACATAGACCAAAATGGAACAGAACAGAGAGCCCAGAAATAAACTGAAGTCTCTAGAGTTAATATTTGAAAAAGGGGGTAGAAGCATAAAATGGGCCCAAAATAGCCTCTTCAACAAATAGTGTTGGGATAGCTGGACAGCTACATGCAAAAAAATGAGACTCGATCACCAACTTACACCATACACAAAAATAAATTCAAGGTGGATAAAAGACTTAAATATAAGTCATGATACCACGAAAGTCCTAGAGGAGAACATAGGCAAGAAAATCTCAAATATTCCACACAGCAATATTTTCATCAATATGTCCCTGCAAGCAAGGGACATAAAAGAAAGAATAAACAAATAGGATCTCATCAAAATAAAAAGCTTCTGAATGGCTAAAGAAAACAGCATTAAAATGAAAAGAAAATCAACCATATGGGAAAACATTTTTGCCAATGATACCTTAGACAAGGGTTTGATGTTCAAAATATATAAATAACTCACAGGATTCCATTCCAGAAAGAAAAATAACCCAATTAAAAAATAGGTAAAAAACTTCAACAGACACTTCTCCAAGAAGGACATACAGTGGGCCCAGAGATATATGAAAAGATGTTCAGTATCACTAGCCATCAGAGAGATGCAAATTAAAACCACAATGAGATACCACTTCACACAGGTCAGAATGGTCATCATAAATTATTATTCTTTACTCTCCTTTTCTTGCAGCCTTTCAAGGTCGGGCAGGTTCACATGGGATTTGGGCAGACAGAAGAATATATACAGAGCCATGGAAATGCTTGACATCCTCTTATTTGAGGGTGGGGCAATCCACACATGCCAAAAGCCACATGTTCCATTGCGAGAAGTCCAGACTCCCTTATATACTAAATGTGCACAAAGACAACAGGGTGCCAAGATATTGTATAACAAATCCTGATTCTGCTCCTGCAGGCCCATTCTCAGTGTTATGTGAATACTACTTCTCTTAGCAGTATTCTCTTAGGTGCCAGGACATCTGGATGGGGGAGCCTGACTAGCTCCATTTTCCTTTGAATCCACCCCTTCATGGTTCCTCACCGTACAATCTACACAAAGCTGTCTTCCATGAGAATCCCTTGACTGGGAGGCTAGAGCCCTGCACCCAAATGCCGAAGTAGCAGTACAAACTGCAACAGCATGCAACCAGAGCACAAGTGCTGCTGCCCAAAACAGCAAGAACCCACCACCATTCAGTAGTTAAGGACACACACTACTCCTGCAGGGGATCACCTGTCAGGCATTCAATAGCATGGTCTCAAAAGCTAATGCCTGTAAAGCTTGGCTAACATTGTAATGGACATCTGAAATGTATACACAGCATTCAGCCCCTGCTAGGGCACATATTCCACCTTGTGATGCAGTGAGCATATCTAAAGCCATATGATTTTGTAAGGCTACTTTTCTCAATAGATACATTTCCTCATTTAAGAGGCTTAAGGAGTCATATGTTACATTCAACACATGAACAGTGTATGAAGCCAAAGCAGTTATTTCAGTGACTATAGAAGCAGCTTGAGGAGGAAAAAAATAGCTAATGGGTAATACCAGCAGGGGCTATGCTTTACCCAGAGTTACATGCTTCCCATTTGGTTGGCCAGATTGACAGTTTTCTGATCTCAAGCAGGCAATAGGGCCATCACCAGATACAATGGCTAGCACACTTTCCAGGCAGGTAAGGCCACCCATGTTAGCCACACACCCAAAGGGCCCCAGTGAGAACTGCAGCCCATGCCTCATTCCACACCTCCCAGGCATACTTTAGAATTTTAATCTGACACAGACCTGTCAGAGTCCAGCCCACTTGGGCTGGTCCTTTGAGGTTCTCAGTACAGAGAGGGGCTGGTTCAGCCAGCTCCATGGCCTCAGTTGTGAGCCACCCCAAGCCATCCCATGTGGAATAACTGACTACTAACTTTAGCCTGCCATATCACTTCTTTTACCCAGCATAGATGTTGGTCCATGTCTCATTCCATGTCACCATTCCACTGGTTCTGTAACCAAGTCCAATTTGAGACAGAAGCTGGAGAGATGAACTATGGGAAGTCATGCTCAGGGGGATTTCAGTGTAGACCCAACATGCTGATTGGTTAGCCACTGAGGCATAAATATGAACCTAGTCCACTAAGATGTTATTCTGTACCCTAAGTGAAGGAAGATAGAGCAATTATAGGCACCAGTAAGGACAAGTCACGACCCTCAGGCAATATACAAGCAAGCTTCTGGTCAGCCAATAAAACAGAGGGCTGGCAGAAAGGGCCTTCCTGGGCATGAACACCATACCTTTCATGCCTCAACTGGAGGCTCAGCATCTACTTGCAACAACAATAGAGAACTCATAATGGGCCGAAAGGATATCACAAATGTGCCATGCAGAAACATTTCATGGTCTGCTGGTCTTGGATATGTCACTTTTAAGATTAGGGGCCATGTCCCAATCACCCAGGGCACAATTTTTAAGTTTCTCGCCATGCTTTGTCCGCAAGGTGCACCAAGAGCCACCCAATGCATGTGGGATGACTTTATTTCCCAAGGCCATGTCCAGGTGGCTGTTTGCCCTCAGGGGTGGGCAAGAGAATATTTCCTTGTTTTCCCATGCTTGGTTTCAGAAAACCATCCTTCATCCTGCAGATGAACTAGAGCAGCAGTCCCTTGGAATGGACCCTCCCTCTGACTCCTATAATTTAGAGTCTGGAGTACAGTCTGTAAGCATTTTGTCCAATCCCCCAGCATAGAGGTGGCAGCTGTGGCACACAGGCCTTGCTTTAAGAGACCATTGTACTGTTCAGTTATTCCATCAGCTTGGGGGTGATAGGCCACATGGAATTTCCAGTCAATCTGCAGGTCCCAGGTCCACTGTTGCACCCAGGCCCCTGTAAAATGCATCCCCTGGTCACTTTCAATGATTAAGTGTCTTCTTCCATAAGCAGCGCATAAACACTCCAGCACAGCGATTACTGCTTTCTGATCTGAGTTCTGTGTGGGATAAGAAGTTAAAGTATAGTAGCCGTGTCCACACTTGATTACATACTTACAGCCCTCTAAACCTGACAGGGGCCTCATTACATCAACCTGACCCTGGATCAGTGGTACCCGTCCTCGCACCACCTGTCCAGTAGTTCCCACAGGCCTTTGGGGATGCTCTTGCAAACAGACAGCACAGGTCTCACAAGATTTCTGCCAAGGTGACAGGTAACTTCCAAGCTTTTATAGTAGACCACATGGTCTTCTGTCTAGCAAGTAAGAGGTGAAAGTGTAGCCACTAGGCAACTTCTCCTCCTGATGGGCCAGCAGGCACCATTTCTAGCCACCACACCTTGGCTAGAATATCAGCCTCCTCATTCCCAGGGGAAGAAAGGGGTGCATGCCCGGTCACATGATATACAGTGATTTGTTTCTGGTGGCCTAATTTCCAGATGTCTTGCCAAGGGCCTGCTCCCATAATAGCCTATGCATAGCCACCCATTTTTATTTGCATGCCATGTAGAGATCCATAATGTTAGTCCCCCGTACACAGCCCAGCTATCTGTGCAAATAATCAGGGGCGATGCCTCATTGTCAGGCATGAGCCACACAGCTCACAGTTCAGCTCACTGGTTGCTCTGACTTACACTAGTGTCAAACCAGACTGTGTCTGTTTCTGGCTGAATTGCCACAGCAGTCCACATGGCAGGCTGAACCCTGCTGGTCCCATCAGTGTAACATGCATGTGAGGGGATAGGTGCCCACCTTCATGAAAAGAGCTAGCTTTCATTCCTTCCATAGGGGCAGGAGCAGTAGATTTTTCTTCCACATAGGTAAGAGAGCCCAACACTTCCTGCAACTCAGTCCATAGGGGACTAGTCAACAGAATACTCTTTTGTTGCAGATAATATCGGCCCCCACTTAGCCAATATGGACGTCTGAGCTATCGCACTGCAAGGCTTGTTCATTCAGTTTCAGATCCACCCAGCAATGAGGTAAGTGGTCCTTACTGTGACAGGAACAGGTGACTATAGCCTCCATAAACTGCAGCAAGCTGCTTTTCAATGAAGGAGTACCGCACCTCTGCTCTATTCCATAGTTGGGACCAGAAACCCAGGGGTTGATGTAACCGTTCCAATCACTGTCACAGACCCCACCCAAAGGCTCCTTGTGTCATATGCACATCTAGCTCACTGGGTCCAGCAGGATCTAGAGCATGTAAGGCCTGAATGAGTTTAGTGATGCACTTCACTCCTTAGTATGCTTGTTGCAAGATCAGGGTCCAGTCCCAGCTCGCTCCCTTTTTTACCAAAGTGTACAAGGGATGAAAAACTTGAGTGAGGTGGGGCATGAACACTCTCCAGTATCCCGGCAGGCCCAAAAATATCTGTAGCTGTTTCACAGTGGTAGGGGTTGGATACACCTGAATTTCATCTGTCACAGCTTGAGGGATGACGTGTCTTGCCCAACCAGAGAACCCCCAAGAATCTGACAGATAAACCAGGCCCTTGTAGCTTGGCATCATTGACTCCCCAGCCACATGACTTCAGGTGTGACAATACCTACAGCACTGCTTTCTCCAGCTCTGTAAGAGAATCACTGGTTAGCAAAATGTCATATGTGTAATGGGAGAGGCACACTTCTGCAGGCTATGGCTACATAGCCAGGTTCTCCACCACCAGCCCTAACAGATACTTGGGCTGTGCAAGTACCCTCCAGGGAGCACTGTAAAGGTCCATTGTGGGCCCTGCCATGTGAAGGCAAACTGATCTTGACTCTCTGGAGCAATATCAATGGAGAAAAAGGCATTTGCTAGATCAGCCACAAAGCGGTAAGTCTCCAGCTAATTAGTTAATAGGTCCATCAAGTCCACCACAGAAGGGACTGCTGCATGCATTGGAGGAATGATCTTATTGAGCTCCCAGTAACCTACCATCATTCTCCATGTGCCATCCAGCTTTCTCACTAGCCACACAAGGAGTTAAAGGGACTGTGAGTGGCCCTAATCATCCCCACCTTTTCCAACTCTTTTATAGTAGCCATGATCTCCTCATGTCCCCCAAGCAACCGATATTACTTCAACACCTGTTACTCATTGTGGGGGTGGCAACTGAACAGAGGAATGCTCAGCATGTCTCTGCAGAATGGCTTTAACCACTCGCACCCTCAAGTGTAACTCTCCTGCAGTGGTGTGTAGCCACAGTCCTTAGAGCACATCAATACCCAGGATATACTCAGGAATAGGGGATACGTGAAAAGTATATCATGGGAGGGGGGCAAACGCCTGATATCCAGAGACAGCTGTAGTCTTTGCCTTTATACTATGCCTCCCATAACTATCAATAGAGGCCTCAGGCCCTGGAAACTTGTCTGCATTTCCATATAGGAGGGTACACTCAGCCCCTGTGTCCACTAGAGCCAGGACCCACTGGACATTTGTAGGGAATCAGTGGATAGACAATTCTACATGCAGCCTCTGGTCCTCACCCATCCCCCATAGACAGATCCCTTGCTCTTCCACCTATTCAAATGTGCAAAGGCTATCTCCTTGTTCTTCTAGGGAGGTTGGCACAGCCAACCCCACTGGTCCTCCAGTGAGACTGGACAGGCCTCTCAGGTTGTGTCACCAGGCTTCCTCTTCACTGCCTTCTTTTTCTGGGGCCAAAGGAAACTTTGGTCAGCTTGTTATTGTTTCCAAAGCTCCAATAAGTAAATGTTTGGATTCCTATCAACCTTATTTTGATTTACTCCAGCCCCTAAAAAATCTGACCATATCTGTGCCCTGGTCACTTTCACGGGGGCTCTATTTTACTGAGGGACAGAGGAAGTTTGGGACACCATCTGCACTACCTTTTGCTGCCAGTGAGTCTTCACCTCCCCGAGACTCGCCACCATCCTGGTGATGTCATTAATGTCACTGCTAACACACAGAGCCAAACGAGGTGGAAGAGGTGTGCTGCAATACTAGATCCTGCATCCCTGCTGTAAAGCATTCATTATCGGGGCCCTTAGTATTGAGATTGAACATAACCTAGTACATACCCAACTCCTGCAGGACTTGTGCTAAGTCCACAAGGGACTGCCATTTGCTCCCAGTGTTTCGCCTGTCTCCTGCATCAACCTATACTGTAGAATAGCTGCCATGACCCACTCCAAAAGAGAATGTGGTCCCTACCCTGTCCCTGCAATGGCTATTCTGCAGGGAGGGGTGGGTCATGATGGAAGCTAACTTTTCCATCTCATTATCAGTGCACATGATGCTATCCACCCTTAAATCCCAAAGGCATAAGAGCCATGCTATTAAGGGTTCCCCACTTGCCTGACAAAACTGAATCACTGAATCAACCAGTTCAGTGGGCACATAGAGAGGAAAGGTTGTGTGTTCAACCATCTGGGCAGGACCAGCCAGATCTCCCTTAGATGCCACGGGCTGCTGCGACTTCATGTAAGGTAGAACTACTGGGAGAGCCAGTAGGGAACTTGCTTCCTCTCCATCCCCCTCTGATTCGTTCACTACCACCAGTGAGGGAGAGCACCCAGACTCCACCATTCTGAGGGCACAGATTCTTGCCTCCAAGGCTTCCTCTCTTCCTTGGAGTTCACATAACTTTGCTGTATCATGAAGTGCAGTCTCAATCTCTGCTCACAAAACAAAGAAACACCCAGCCCACACCCCCTGCAGCTGCCTGGCACTCAGCTTCCATAGGGTCTCCCCTACTACCCTCAGGGCTTTCTCTACTGTGTCAGGTGTAACAATAACATCAGGGCAATTCTTGGGGGGAACCCATGATGCCAGGAGACTTGCCATCGGATACCACATATGGTGACTGGCCACCCTTCCAGACCCCCCTACAAGGGGGCCAAGGGCTCCTTCTCACCTTACTCCAACAAATTCTGTCAGCCATGCAAATTGTCTTGCAGCCTTTAAAGGCTGGGCAGGTTCGCACCAGATTTGGGCAGACAGATGAAAATTCTTGGAGCCTTGGGATGTCTGACATGCTTTTATTTATAGATGGGGCTATTTACATACACTACAAGCTTCATGTCTCACCACAGAATGTCCCAACTGCCTTGTATACTAGATGCACACAAAGCCAGCAGAGTGCCAAGATATTGTATGACAGAGCACGCGTCTATGCAGGCAAGCCCACTTTCAAGGTTATGGGAATATTGCTTCTCTTAGTTGCCTGGATATCTGAGTGAGGGAGCCTGACTGACTTCGTTTTCCCCACACTCCTCTTTTATTTGAAATATGCTGTTTTATTTAATGGTATAAATGACAAGTTCTCAAGTACATGAAATATATCAGAGATTAATCTCTTCCTGAAAATAAATGTATAACTTAAAATCATAACATTGAATTCAGTTAAACTTATATGGCTTATTTATGTTAGTGGCATAGTTAAAACACACAGTGGAGAACCCACCCACTCTCAATATAAGGACCTTTAATGTAATTCAGAGACAACTCATACATTTGGGGAACAATTATATTAAACTTTTGTTTAACAGGTCAATACAATATTGGAGAGACACATCTGTACTTACTAAAGAAGACAGCTGATTAAAGCCTCTGTGTAAAATTGATAACAAATTAAGATTTTTATATAATCTCAATAGCTTTGAAATCTCACAAGTTTTAATTGAGAATAAATATAGACTGGTATTTTGGTTAAAAATAAATTTCACAAATTCAAGATTAGAGAGGATATAATTAACTCCAAAACATTTGAAAGCTATATTAAAAAATGTATGGACAGGATGAAAAATAACAATGAAATAAAACTACTAAAATAAGCTAACATATTCTTAGAGGATTAATTTATTCATATATTCCTCAAACAATGTTTTCAAGTGAGTACTACAAGTCAAATACTTAAAAATGGGTAACATACAGTTTATGACATAAAATCAATCCTATTAAATTCATATATAAAAATGATTGTATTGAGAAGTAAAAAGGATGATATTTGAAAAAAACTAAGTGAATAGAACCATGTGATTCCAGGTAAAGTTTACATTTATATAATTGTATTAATCAGAAGAAGGGGTATTCATTTTACCTTTTAAACTAAACTTGCAATATTTAGATTATTTTAAGTTGCATCTTAAAAAGAAATCCTAACACGCTAGAATTTATACAGCAGAAGGTAACTAGGATGATAAATGAATCTGTGAATTATGTAATATAAACAACTGAAAACACAGGGGATAATTATTCTGGAAATGAATAAATTCTACTGAAACTATTTCTTAAAACAGATAACTGTCTTAAAGGTTGAAATGTTATTTAGAAAAGAAGCACATATTTTTCAGAGTTTTTTTATTACAACGATCAATTATTTTGTTAGAGAGGCAAGGTTCAGTTGAAAAAAAAATTCCTTTCAGTTTAGACCTGCCAAACAATGGAATAAGCTGACTTGTGAAGTATTCAAGAAAAGACAAAATGTCAGAAGTGATTAAAAAAAGTTTGCTGCAGTGAGTTATATTATGATCTATCTAATTACTGCAGATGATTTTATAATTCTATTTTTATATCTGTTTTGTACTTTTAAATAAGATATTAACAATATTGTAAATACCTTATATTTATACTTTGCTGTTATTATTAGCAATAATTATGTTATCAGGATATATAGAATGATACCCTGGGAGTCTGCAAGATACTTAAGAGTATTTGCAGAATGGAGACTAATTTCTAATTGGTGATCCACCTCTCTTATCTCCTACTTCTTTGTTATAGCTCAATGTGTTAAGCTATCCGGGAAGTTCTCTAATCTGCTGTCAGGTGCAACAAACCAGACAACCAATCTTGTTAAATCAATAAACTTAACTATGTATACAGTTCCGAGTCGGTAGTCTTCTGTTTGAGTGAGATCAATTAAAGTAAGTGAACTTCAGGATAAATACTTGATGAGCTCAGGGGCCATCTCTATTTTCTTATGTATTTGTGACTGTGATCCAGACCAGATGCCCTTGAAACTCTTTCACAGAAATTAAGTGACAATGAAGAGACAAAAAAAAATGTTCACAAAGTTTGTCTGTACTGGAATTAAATAAAATTACAGTTTTTATTTTCGCTTGTTTTGTTTTGGTGCAGAGAAGGTTATTTTAGGCAAGTAAACAATTGATGAGAGGAAGGAACAGGCTGAGCAAAGCCATGTAAACTGTTAGTAGACCATTCTTAACTAAAGGAAAAAAGATTATGTAAGTGAGAAGTGGGGGAAAGACAGGATACAGAAAGTGAGAAGGTCAGATTATTGGAAGACTCTTTAACCAGGCTGAATGAAAGTTAACAAACAAAGCAGCATTAACAAACATGGACACTTGTAGTTACAGACACGTGCACACATACATGCTCTGATGCACTTTTATTCTCTTTTATTCTTTTCTGTTTCCCATTGCATATGGGGATATGCAAGTGACACTAAACATTTTAATATTAAAATTTTTTATCAACATTATTGTCATTAATAATTTCTAAAAGGTGCTCATATTGAGTTAGGAGAGTAAGAAGCTAGAAAAATTCTTGGGCAAGTGAAATGGGGAAACTGAGACAAGAAAAACAAACTTGGTCAAAAAATATGAAAACTTACACCAGCTGGTGAGTCAGAAGACCTTACCTCCCCTAACCAAGGACACTTGGAACTGAAGGATTCATACCTCTCCTCCATAACCAGAGAATATATAACTTAAATCACCCTGGTTGAGGAAACAGAGAACGGAGACCCAATTAAATGCCACTTGTGCCAGTCAAACCCATGGATGGTTGGAGCCAGGGGAACAAATAATAAGACCCAACTGGACCCAGATAGACCCAAGATAAAACAATAAAGAAGACCGAAGAATAACCCCAAAGTCCCCATACACTCACTTCAGTGCATCAGCATATGGAAGAGAGTATATGAGGCATAACTGGTAATGGAAAAAATAAAAACAATGATTAGAAAAGATACACACTTAGAAATCGGATGAATATTCAACTGAAACCCTTCCCTACGAGTCTTGTCCTCAGGAAAAAACAAACAAATAAACCTCAAGACAAAGACCTGGTGCAGGCTTGCGCCAGGACATGCCCTTTCCCCTTTTTTGACATGAACTTTTTGCTTCCTCCTAAACTCTAAGGGTCTCCATATGAGTTGCAACCAGGGGAACAGCAGGCAGCAGCAGCTTGTCTCGGGCTTACCTGGTGATGAACTGACACAACCCCACCTTGGCATACTCCTTTCCTATAACATTTCTAGAGAGGCAAAGCAGAGTACCACCCAGGCTCTCTCCCATTGCGTCATCTACACTAAGTCTTTGCTTCACTGTCCCCAGCTTTAATAAATGTACTCTCAAAATCAGCTGGACTAGAGTTAAATTTTTTCTACACAAGGTCAAGAGCCCACACAACACAGGCCAGCCTGAGGCAGATCCACTCAGACCCAGGATTTGTCCAATAACAATACGAAGCATGAAAACTGGTTACTCAGATATTTCTCATTTTGAATAATTTGAGGACCCCTCAGAGGTATCATTTAGCTTTAGTGTGTCAGGAAAGTGTCACTTTTCATTTAAAATTACTTCTTTTATCATTGTATTTTAAAAATTAATCACTAACAACACAAGTGAAAATATTAGATAAAACCACTGGTATTTGTTTATCAAATAATCAAATCATTCAGAATGTGCACATAATTAATATTTGTGTCAAAAAAGGGATTATTCCAAACGTAGGCTTCAAGAAACCAGTTTCATAAACATTGCTTACTTAAACTGCAGGACCAATAACATTGAAATACTTTTCTCCATCAACTGTTAAAATATCTTTAATCATAGAGTCTGTTTTGAACTTTATTTTACTGCAGTAATGTAATGAACTAAGCAAAGAACCAGAGTTTCTGGAAAGACTTCATTTGCATTGCAGAGAGCCACCCACAGCAGAAAAGGAGAGTATGTGAAGGCAAGGAAAAAAGAGAAATGAAACCCACCAGGTATAGGAAACTACAGAAAGATTTGGAGAACCAAGAGTGAGGAGGGCACCCTTATATACTAAGAGTGAAAGGGAGCATGTTATGAAAGGTTGCAGTAGTTTAAAAACTAAATTCCTTCCATATTTATTTATTTAGAGAGGATTCTACATTTTATTTTCTATAGGGAGGACGACAAATACTTTTTGAAAAAACATGACAAGTACATGTTGAAAGACTTTTAGGAGCCCAGCTTTACACAGGTTACCTGTGGTTTTTTATGGCATAGCTGTAACACATATCTGTTTCCTCAGTTACCAATGAGTATTTTTAATTTTACTTAACTTACAGTGTAACTACCCTGGCCATTCCACCAAATCTCTGCCTGCCCTGGCACTCATGTGTCAATTTCTGTTGTGACCCCATCTCACTGTGGCTCTTTTGCTCTGATTTCATACTCCCTCCCAGCAGATACTGGGTCTTCATACTATGAGCATATTTCTAGTACATACAAATATCTTATGCCTTTACTGTTTTCTCAAGTTTCCATTTCACCTGATTTCCTCTGTTTTATATCTGTCTGTTCCACTAGCAACATCAGTTGTGATATAAATTCTCTTTTTCTTAAGCTAAAGCCAAAAGCAAAGCCATTTGTGATAAAATTATTATTTCTTAAGCCAAAAACATAATATTTCCTCTGCAGACATGTGAATTCTAATAATTTCCCAACAATGACATTTCAAATCCCTAGAGATAAGGGTCTCTGCTTTATTTATCTTTGTGACTTACACAGCAGCTAGTTCAATACAAGGCAAACAGAGATGCTCAATTAGTATTTGTCTAATGAAAATATATGTTCTAAGTTAGTTTAAAGAATAATAACAGGACTAGGCCTTTTGTATTTTACACTATTAATATATCTTTTGTTAAGTCTTTTCACAGAAAGGAATATTTAATAGTATATGATTTCTATGTGCCTGATTTTAAATACTTACAGAATTTCTAAATTACTTTTATTCCTGGGGAATCTTCTAGTAAAAGCCTTTGAAATGCACATTTATTCTTTACCAATACAATAAAAAAATAGAAAGGCAAACTTCACCTTAAACAGCCAAAAATAATGGGTGCAATCAAAATTACAAAACATGTCTGCCAGACCTTTGAAGCCTGCACCAAGTGGGAGCAACTACTAAGGGGCTGCAAATACTTCTTCGAATTTCAAGAAAATTGCCCTAATTCTTTGAGATAGCCTGTCTGCCCTGGGACACAGCTATGGGGGTAGAAGGAAAGGAATATAGTGACTGCCTGATTCTACCTGGAAGACCAAGGACCAATGGGGAACAGAGGTTGTTTGTAAAATGTATAGAGGACCTCCAAAGAACCCGGAATTATCTTCTGTAGGAATGGGCCCTTGCAGTGCAGGCTTCTCCCACTAGAAGGGACCGAAAACTTTAGTTGTAAAAAATTGTGTATTTATTCTTACATGTTTAAACGTAAGTCACCTTCAAAGTACTCTGCATTTGGTTCAATACACCTACTGAGATGTTTTTTCCCTTTGTCAGAACAGTTTTTAAACTCATCAATTTTTATGCTTTTAGAGCTTCTGCCATTTTTTGTTTCACTGCTTCCACATTGGCAAAGTGTTTCCCTGGGCTAGACTGGGTGAACAGAAGCGTGGGATAAGGGGCACTGTAGGGAAAACAGAGTCAGTCAGGTTCCCTCACCCAGATGTCTGGGCAACTGTGTCCTGGCAGTGTTCACATGGCCTTGAGCAGGGGCCCGCATGCCTAGAATGAAGCTCTGTTATATAACTGAAGGTCAGTATTGGCATCTTGCTGTCTTTGTGCACATTTAGTATATGAAGGAGTTAGGACTTCACTCGGTGTGACTCCAGACTTGCTGTACACATGGGTTGCTCCACCCCAGAGTAAAGGAATGTCAGACATCCCCATGGCTCTGTAAATTTTCTTCCATCTGTTCAAATCCCATGTAAACCTGCCTGGCCTTAAATGGCTACAGGACAGGAGTCATGACATTTTTGGTCAAAAACTGCTGAACACTCAGCATGTTGTGAACAAACATGCTCATAAATCACCCATAAGGAAAGAGTCTTCAAAAAAAAATCATTGAAGCGAAATGCAGCCTCTCACAACAATGCCAGCTGGTACACTGATACAGCTGTGTTTCTAGAACACTAATCTAGCTGGGGAAGCATACACACACACACATACACACACACACACATATTCTTGTTAGAAAATGTGACTATTTAAACACATATGAAGACATATGTAGCACTTTTTATGATATCATCCACGAATGTGTTTATTTTATTTATTAGCTGATATTTACTGAGTGCTCAATGTATTCCTGTATAGATTTTATATACATAGTTCCTTATGACAGTATTATCAATGTTTTAAAAATAGATTAATTAAATCTGGGGAAGATTGCCTTACATTTACCATCCAGAGAGCTTTAAGCAAGGTTTTAACTTCGCAAAGTTAACAGTAGCAAAATACAGAACGGAACTTATGTCTGCCCGGTTCCAAGCCTACGACCTTCTACTCTACTATGAGAGAAATAGAGATGACTAGTCCCTACTTAGGTCATTGGAAGGCCACTGAATTAAAGCTTAAAAGTGATCAGGTTCAATATTTGGAGTCAATAAAATGGAAAGAGAGCCATGGGTATGGGACATGAAAAGTTCTGGAAGACAAGTACTTCTAAATATAATATCTGTTTTTATGGAACTATTTACAATTACAGATGTTTGGTATATAAGAATGTTTGTTGAGAAACGTATCTATCATCTGCCTATCTATGTATCTCTACTTGCACTAGATGTGTATGCTCAGATTAATGACTGTAAAAAGAATGTAGCTACAACCTGGTTTTCTATGATAGTTATAATGAACGAATATGGGTATTTCTCAATCAACTCCAGAAATTCTTGGTAGAATCTCAGGTTATGCCATAATGAAAGAGTTCAAATGTCATTCTTTTATATTGGACCACCTGTGTTCAAACTCTGTTTCATTATTTCAACAAATGAATTAATCTCTCTAAGCCTAAATTTCCTCATCTGAAAAATAGTCTTTCTAATAGTAACGGACTCTTAGGGTTTTGTAAGAATAAAAATGATATCATACATGTAAAAGACACTCTCCAGAAATAGGATGCAGAATATATGTGTCAGGTATTATAGTTAAAGAAGATTCAAATTCCTAAAATTCCTATTTGTATTATGGAAAGTATAAGACAATACCAAAAAAGAGTTGGCATATATTCCAATTACTGAATGATTCCAAATCACTTATTCCAAGGCATAATAAATATAGTTCAGTTTCAAATCTAAATTCATAGAAATTAAATTGTGTAGTGGAACTTCTAGATACTCTTTATAATTAAATCATTTAGCTCCAATACAAATATCTGTGAAAGTGAGAAGATATGGAAGATGAAAGCATCTTTTCTGTAGCAGTGAAAAAGTTAACTATACATAGGTCCCAATGCTAATACAATTTATGTGTATTTTTCTATACATCCTTTTCTCTGCCTGGAATATTCTGAGAGTCAGCCTATTGGTGTGAAAGTAAGATTTCCGCAGCAGTTAAGGTTAGATATTCTTAAATTGACTTATTTATATATTATCCTGAATTTCCCATGCAAAACTACAGAACTGTTACAGTTTTCATAGAACCCCTACTAAATTTTTGCTCCTTTTAAAGTCTCTAACAATTCTTTCATATCAGCTTCTTTTCTAAAAATACAGATTTTTCTAAAGAAAATGAATTATTCATAGAATAATTGTTTTTTTTAGTTTAATTACTTCTGGTATTGAAAATGCTTTATAATGTGTAATTGTATTTTTCCAACATAATTACTAAGTATAACGACAATGTAGAATTCTTCTTGAGATGACATGAAGAAAACTGGGCTGCTTGTACATAATATTATAATAGTTAAACTTCATTATTTTAAAGAAATATTATAGTTTGCTGTTTTAAATAGACCATCTGATCATTTCACAGACAAAAATAAAATAAAATGATTTTCTGTGTAGGGTGAGTTGAAATAGTATTTTGAAAAGGAAAAATTTTTAGAAATTCCAATATCATAATGTACTTCAAACACATGTGTTTTTATTGATACTATAATATAATCTACATCAGGCAAAATTTGGTTTGCACTGAAAGACATGATACAAAATGTTATGAGGAAGTAAAATTTTCCTGTGTAAACCAACTACACTAAATTAAAGTAAAATAACGTGTGAAATCATATTCTTCCAGGACTAAAGTACATGTTGGTGCTTTGTAAGGACTTTGAGGAAGCTGTATCTATTTTTTTGGTCACTGAATCTCCTTCAGTAAATTCAACTGAACCAAATTATTCAGGACTCTCCAGTCCTATTTTATAGATAATTGACAAGCTAGAACATCAGAGTCATTCTGACATTGGTGAAGTTTATAATTAAGATACAGCTACTCTCTCTGTAAAATTCAAAAGAACATCATTTCAGTAATAATTCCAAATTCACATTTTTTCATATAACACAGTTTTAAATGCAAAGGTAGAAACTTTTTTTGACAAGACCTGTTCTAATCACATTTATTCAATAGCAAAATTTTCATACTTATTATTTAACTGTGCCTAAAGATAAATTTTCTTGGATGTTTCACCTTACCTATTTTATATAATAAAAATGCAAAATTGAAAATATCTTAAAAATATTTTGTTTTATGGAATCATAATAATGTCAACTTTTTCACAAACGTGTGCCAGAGAACAAATAAACTCTTTGTCAGGAACATTGTCCACAATTAAGATCAAATATATAGTTTGTTTTTTACAAGACAAATAAACCTCATTTCAGAGTTATGAAAAGAACACAGAAGTAAGTTTGTGTAAATGGTTGGGAAAGAATCTAAATTACGTCATGCACGAAAAGCACAGAGCACAGAAATAATGCAACAGCATTCATTTTCTCTGCTTTTAGGCAGAGCCAGTCCTAGTTTTATCTGAAAGCCAAACTTGAACATTTGGAATAATTGGGGATAATTTTATTCCCAGTCTTTTATTTTGGCTTCAGTTATTTTTATTAACATGCAACAGCAAAATATCTCATACACAATCGATAGTAGCTTGTGAAAAACATGGTAAGAGTATTACTGAAATTTCTCTTTAAGCTAGGGTTTTTCTTTGTGATTTTGATTTATTTGAAATAATATATTGAATACAAACATTGTTGCAAAAATGAAAGAAAATCTATGAAGAACTTGTGGGTGATTGCACATGTAAAATTAAGAAATTGGGGGAAAGGTACATGAAAAAGTGATTAAGTCTATAGAAGTCAAAAGCTGCTATCAGATCTAGTATTCTCATAAATAGATGAATTAAATACTTGTTTCTAAATTTGAGGTGAAATTACTGTCAATTACTTAAAAAATACTCTGGTTATAATAATGACTAGCATTGAAAACAAATGAAAGAAAATGCTGATATAATTATTATTTCTCTGGAAAAAAATCAGATTTGAAGAGTGCTTTTATTTGTTTGTTTATTGAAAACAAAGTTTTTTGGTTAATTTTACTTTTTTTCTTTTTTCATTGTTCAAGTACAATTGTCTCCATTTTCCCCTGTCCACTCCCCCAATCCCAGCCATCACCACCTCCTACCCTTGATCCTACCACCTTTGGTCTATGTGTCCTTTATACATGTTCCTAATGAGGAAATTAACAGCTAATTAGATTTATACTTCTGAAATATAGATATTTTTTAATATTGCCATTTGAAAATTGGGGGCTAAGTATAACAACACAGAGTGTCGTAATTTGGTAATGCTGCAGCTAACGTGTATAAATAACTAAACAATTTCACTTATGTGCAAATACATATCTATAGACTTGAATTAACCAGTTCAATTGACTACCCTCATAAAAATAATTGAGTGAATACAAAGTTCATATTGTGTTTAGCCTCTGTAAAATGTGATTAAGTGTCACGTTAGACATTTAAGCAAGTAGGCCAGTGAAAGAATTCCTTAGAAGTGAGCCTGGTGATAGATTTGAAGGCGTCAAGGTTAGTGGTGTAGTTGAAAATGATACTTCCACAAGATGCTGGTTGATATGAAAGGTGTTATTATAAAAGAAAGATTATATTAGGAAGTGGATGGGAAAAGAAACTTCATACATAGCCTTAAATGTCTCTAAAATATCAGAAAAAAGGAAATAGTCTAATATTATAATAGTCTAACAATATATCTATAGAATTAGAAGAGATTGCTTCTTCTGGGTATATTCAGATGTTATCAGTGCTTTCCAACCTGGAATATGAAGTTAATTACTTCAGAATTAATATAATTTGTTTTTAAAATCCTATTTCAAATAAGTCACATTTCAAAATTCTGTTTTCTCTCTACTGGCTAAATATCAGTTTCTCTCACATCTATCACTTCTGACTCATTGTTACCATACACTCTTCTCTCACTTCATATGTTGAAATGTAGCAATGAACTTTTTGGTGGGCTAATTGAAATCTAACGTATTTGGGACATGTGTTAATGATAGTTTTCTTGAATACCCATTATGTTTATAAATACATTTAAATTAAAATACCATTGATACAACTGTGACACGTTATTCAAAGCAGGCCTATGAGTTATAGGAATTGAAAAAATCAGAATAGCAAAAATGAGCAATCATATCATATTTGCAATAAGTACTACAGTAGGTATTTTGCAGTTGCTTATCTCTTGTAACTGCACAGCATATGGATTAAAGTTTGAAAGCAAGTGACATTTTAGAACTGTCTTTAATGAATGTTTTATCCAAATGGCATTGGTGTACCTTGAGGAATAGCTAACTCTACTATAAATTTTAGTAAGAGTCAGAAAAGTGACTATCAAAAATGGCTAAATTATGTGTCACTGTGTCTTCAATATATTTTTGCTACTGAGAAACTGTGCTATTCCATTGGCATGGTTTTATTCAATATGATTTTTACTAGCAACTAATTTTTGCTAAAGATACATGAGATACACATAACTGATGGATTTGTGGTGGGTAGAAAAATATTCTTCAATTGCTTCATTTCCCAAGTTGAATTGTATTATGGACAGCTATTACAGATAGTCCCTGACTAATAAATAGGGAATCTCTAAAATAGTATTAAGAAAAGGCAAATTCTTAATATTGATATGAGTTAAGAATTCTTAAATTCTTAATATGGCGATTTTGTATTATTTTCAAAATATGGGGTCTGACACAAATAACATCCCTTTTATTAAAAAAGATTTTATTACAATATTATAAGCATGTAATATCACACTAAAGCACACCATATGACATTTTAGGTAAAATGTTCAAATTAAAACCATAAATTGTTACCCTACCAACCAGACTCAAGCAGGTGTCACTTCTGCCAGACCCTGTAAAACTCAGTATCTATACCTACATAGGAGAATACTCCTATGCCATTTAATAGGAGTATTCACAAGGGAAGGTAATTTCACTGAAATTAAATATGGAGATTCTTAGTGGATAGAATAACATAAAATATGAGTAGTAAGTTGAAGTTTCTTAGAACCCCATGTTGATTAATCAAGGCCATTTAAAAGTAGGCTTTTCCTAGTAATGCATCACTATTTCTGACTATAACTTGGATAGCTGAGAGTTTTTTTCACTTCAAATAAGGAAGTGAACACTTTGATAAAACAAATAAACAAAGGCTTAATATAGTTCTAGGATGTGAAAAAATGATTTAAATGATTTTTGTTCTTTTTTTTGGTTTTAATTAAAATTGAATCTCTTTGTTGTTGCTTTTGAGCTTTCATTTGTTTCTGGGCAAAGGCATTTTATACATTACAACAAACCTGATAAAACTTTCCCTACACACCCACATGTTAACAGATAGAATCCCTCTGAAGCACCAAAGCAGTGGCCACTTGAGTGTTTTCTGCTCTCTTGTTACTAAAGACCTGTCAAAAGTGTCATACCTTGGCCCAATTATTGAACCAGGCCCATGTGGAGAAGTTAAAGACTTCAACAGTGAATAAACGAAGGAAGCTGGGCATCATTATTTTGTAACTGAGGAGAAATGGAGAAGAATTCGATTCTCTGGTATCCCAGGAGTACAGAGCCTTCATCACTCAATATATTTCTTGTTTTCTGTTTGGTTCTTACTCAGGCCTTCTTTTTAACCAAAACCCTCTGGGAAGGCAGCATGGCCAATTCCACTCAGACCAGCAGGTATTACCACGTAAATATTTTCATTACCTGCCTTCAAAATCTGCCTGGACATTTGGTGGGAATCCTAGTTCCCACTAGTAGAGAAAATGAACATTCAACTGCAAATAATTTGAGTGACTTATTCCTTCCAAGACTTCTTCTCCAAAGCTGGAACCAATTTCCTACATAATGTTAATGATCATGGTTATTCTTTACATTAGAATGTAGAATCACCCATAATGAAAAGAATAGAAATTGTATATAAACTTTGTGGACTTCATAATGGTGAAGATGTATCTTTGTGAACCTCAGAGAAATGAATGAATTATATTTTTCCAAGAAGAGAAGACAAGCCCATATTGATATAGCATCCAGGTACATGGTATACACAGGACAGCTACAGGGAGAGGAAAACCAAATTTACATGCTGCCATGTCTACATTTTTGATGCAAGAGTAGCATTTGGGGGCAAGAGTTAGATAACATGTATTGGGGAACATTTTTAAGAAAGAGATATTTGAGGAAAGGGGGCTGAAAAGTGTTTAAAGTTGTTTTTCTCTCAACTATATACCCATTCTACTCCTACTGTATGTTGTTCAAATAATGCAAAGAAAGTTTAATGATTTTCATATTGTAGGATTATGTTTTGAGAAATACACACTGTGGTTGAGTATGTGAATTATAGTTTTAAAATGTTTAATTACTTTTAGGTAAGCATACAATATATTAACATGTCTATTTATTTATTCTATCTCAGAATATACCATTAAATGGCATTAGTGAATTTTAAATCATCAAAAGTGTCACTTACCAGTCTGAGGTAAATGTAGAGAAAACAGAAATAACAGCATACTGGGGAAAGGGAAAGATTCTGGGAATCCAAGTTACGGTGGATTACGGTGAGCTGGATTTGGTCACATTCTCTATTACCTATAAATGTGTTTCATTTTGACAAACTGTGTTCAAAGAGAATTGTCAGAAGGAAAATAAGTTGGTTTTAAAAGTAGGCAAAAAGAAAATAATACTGTAATAGTGTAACAGGGTACAGCCAAGTGAAGGGCCCCAAATAGGGATTTGGAATGGGGTCCAGAACTCAAGATGTCCAGGAAATATTAGGATGTCTTCACCCCTTCTCCCCACAGGTGTGAGTTGGGGGAAGGGACACATGGAGCAAGAACATGCAGGGCTGTTTTGTACAGCAACGCTTTGCAGCTAACCTCTGGCATGGTCATTTAACATATCTATAATCTTTAACTGGTTTCATAAATATGTTAAGTAGCTGTGGCCAAGCTTCAAGCCAGAGAGAAGGGAGTGACTTCCACCCAAAATGTAACTGGGAGGCAACTCCCCCTGGTTATAGTGCTTGTGTGAGAGCTTAGAGATGAATGGCTCCACGCCATGAGGCCACACCTACTCAGACTCACTATCGCAGCCCAGTAAAGGTGGAAGAATATGAGAGTGCTAGCAAGTGTAGCCAATTGTGGGAGGAGTCAGAAATGGGGCTGTAGAGGAGGTCTGGTGTGGGGATTTAAACCCAGACACTGCAGCCATTAAGGGGAGAACCACGAGGCCTTAGCCAGAGTGCAGACCCCCTTGCAGCTTTACTAGGAAGAGAATCATACAGTTTTGCAAGAATGGGGAGCCCCACAGCTTTGGTAGAAGAGGACCACATGGCTTTGGAGTGCTCCCTTTGGCCATGTGGCCTGGGAAGCAGAAGAGACTTTGCCTGGAAGAAAGGTGAAAGAACTCTTGCCAGTAGGCCAAGAGAAGGTGCCACATGACTTCGGATTAACTGAAGATCCTGACAGCGACACAGCTGATGATGCCAGGAGCCTTAATCATGGACGTCTACTTCTTTTCCTGAGATATGGTACTCCAAATTAGGGCCAAGGGAGAAGGAAGCACTGTGGGCATCTGTGGATATCCAAAGGACTTTGATATTTTAATGAAGACATTAGGCCACTACTTTAAGTCTGTATAGCTTTAAATAAACATTTCTTTTCCTTTTCACAAATCTCTGGCATTGTGAGATGTCTTCCCTAAGGGAGTGGACAATTAAACCTAGTGTGGGGTCCTTTCAGTAATTGTACATCGTGCCTCCCTCAGCCACTGTGTTCTGTAACAATAGTAGGTGAACTCAGAAGTGATGTGAAGAAATAAAACAAGGGCTGCCATAGAGTTTTGCTCACTTGTTAAAAGTGTAGCAAAATACAATACTCAGAATTTCAATATTGCTAAGCCAAAACAATTTGTATGGATAAACAAATAAAATATTTAAAAAATAGACAATATAAAGAAAAATCTTTTTTTTTAATTAGAAGAGCATCTTTACAAAAGTATATATTATAGGAAGTTTTCTAATAAAGGTTTTTTTAAATCCCACTAATATAATCTTTGCACTTAATATCTGTTTTACCATATAGATGTGAAAGTTCTTTACCATTCTACTATGAAAAATATAAACAATGATTGGTTTTATTTTACATATTTTCCCATGCAACATAGTCAAAATTTCTTATACTTGATCATTTTATATTACCATATAGAAAAATAATAATTGAAAACATCAGATTTTAAATTATTTAATAATATTTTAATATTATACTTTTTAGCTTTTACAATGCAGAGTGTAAATATGACTATATTAAACAACTAAATATAGGAGGTTTAAGTTTTGTCAGAGGGTCCTGCAAAATCACCCAAGAGATTTAAACAAAAACTTAAAATATTTGTGAGATATCAAGAGATAGTGTCTGTCTTTTAAATAATTATTTACCACAATGGCAATTGCTTTTCACAGAGAGTATTACTTGCTTCTTTAAAGAAAATTAGATTCCATTCACTATTAAACTAATAAAGAAAACTGGAAAAAAGAATACTTAAAATCATCCAAACTCTAATTGTCTGTAAGTAAGCATTACTGAAAAAAATAGATTCTAACAAGATCCTATATTTGTTAACACAAAATAAAACTGAGATTATACTTAAAATAATACTCTAGAAATACTTTTAGTTTAACTTAACAAGAAAAAAATAAATAACACTTGCTATTTTTCCAAGTGATGTTAATTGATAAATCACACTTCCAAATTTAAGAAATATTTTTTTAAAGATTTTGGCATGCTATATCTTTAAACCTCTTCAAGAACACCAATAGGTTATATATCTCTTCACCCCTCTATCTTTGATATTCAACACATTTGTTTATGCCTTTATTATTTTCAAGTTGCTTATTTGCTCTGTCCCATACACCATGTCTCTAAAGTGGTTTCGGAAATATTTATTCTATTCTGTAAATCGCTTCTCTAATATATGTTCAGACACGATTACTATTCTACTTAATGAAATAGATATTTCTGTAATGTGGTGATGTTTCTATTTGTACTTATCTTTCTTTCCTGAGGTTAGCCTCATTTTGAGTCTCCTTATTTGTATCAAGTCCTTGAAACCATGCATCCCTTCTGGTTGCTTTTAAAAAGCAAGACTGTGCTGGCTACTACACTATTTGGAATATGGAGAATTAGTTATTTGAAATCATGCCATATTTCTTTGGGTAATTATTCTTTTTTTATTTGTTCCAGCTGTCTTCTACTTATGTTCATTTCCTTCTTTGCCCTTGCATCTAAGTATAGTTAACATGAATTTTTTTGTGATTAATAACCACTGTGGGATAGTATCTAATTAGGAGTGGAAGAACTAGGGTGGAGGTTTTGACAAGTAGTTGGAGCCATCAGCACTTCAAATCACTGTTGTCTCTCCATTTCCCTTAGTACACATGTATGTATATGAGGGGAGATGCCCCCTAAAAATACAAAATTATCTTTTGGAGGGCAGGTCCCTTGTAGTACAGGCTTACCCCACCAGGTGAGTGTTCTAGGAACCCATCTGTATCAGTGGGCCTGCTGGTGTTGTTGTGAGAGGATGTATTCGGCTTCAGAAAAAAATTTGAAGACTATTTCAGCATGTTTGCCCATTTCATGATGGGTGATTTACAAGTTAGTGTACCTATCCACACCACGCTGAGTGTTGAGCAGCTTTTGACTGAAGAGGTATGACTACCATGCCCCACCCTACCTATTCACCCAATCTCATCCAGAGCAACTTTTATTTTTGTTTCCCTGATGAAAAAATTCCTCAAAGGGAAACATTTTCCCAGTGTGGATGAGATGAAACAAAAAATGGCAGAAGCACTAAAAGGCATCAAAATGGACAAGTACAAAAGCTGTTTTGAACAGTCAAAAAAACATCTTGATGGGTGCAGTGCATCAAATGGGGAGTGCTTTGAAGGTGACTAAGTTTAAACATGCAAGAATAAATATACAATTTTTATAAACAAATTCAAGGTTTTGGAGTCCCCAGCCTGTGTGTGTGTGTGTGTGTGTGTATATAATATTTAAATATGCAAAGATGACTAAGATAATGCATGTAAATATTTCCTTCTCCTTTCAATTAGAGAAAAACATAAATAATACATTTGGCTGTAGATCCCTAGAAAATCATCTATGAAATGTACTTAATTACTCTTATGAACTTCTATTTTTTTAAAACAGTCTTGAAATATAAGAAAAGAGATCTATGTCAGTGGAGAAAATTAAAATTCATGAAACAAAGATAATTAGAAAAAGAGGGAGCATAGTTACTTTAAAAGAATATATGCACACAAAATAAAATTTAATCTCTGCTATGGGAGAACAGTAAGTTTTCCCTTCATCTGAACTGGCTACCATTCCAGATATTTACACTTAGCCATCCATCTTCCATCAGCTTCAGTGGAGAAAGCCCTTGGTGTGATTCAGTTTCAGGAGTCTCTGTTTGTGCCTGTCCTATAATAACCCCAGGTTGATCCCCGTGTGCTGTCAACATCCCTGCATCTCATGGACAGTGGCAACAAAACTTTCATTATAAATTGTGCAATTATTTTTTATCCATCCAAGTAAAAAACCTTGATTTTAAAATAGAAATTAACATCTTATCTTTTAGAGTAAATCATATTGTACTCCAGTGAAGTTCCACAAGTCTACCACCAAATTTTACCAAGACTTCCTGGAAAGTATTGAGCTTAGGTCAGTCACAATGTTCATGTAACCGAGCACTTTTGACAGCTAAATTAGTCAAGAGAGTCAGGGCTTACATTTTTGAAGCAAAATCATATACTACCTAGAATATTCTCTATCTGTTAGGCTATGTAGTGATGTCTTCTCACCTTAGTGAATTCAGCATCCTGGATCTATGCAAAGGTACACCCCCAAGATTTAGTAAGAATGGGCTACATAATTTGTGGAGCTCAGTGGAAAAAGAGAAATGCAGTGCCCTTGTTCAAAAATTGTTAATAATTTTAAGATAGAAAGAGTAGGGTATTAAATCTCATATAGATTTCTATGTGATGTATATATATACATATATATATGGATATGGATATAAGGATATATATCCTTATGCATATATATTTAAAATATATGTATATAAAATGGAATATTTTCAGCCATCTAAAAGGAAGAAATTCTTTCATTTGTGACAACATGAAAGAACCTAGAGCACATTACACTTTGTGAAATAAAGCCTGACACAGAAAGATGAATATTGTATAATCTTACTTATATGTGGAGTCTAAAAAAGTGGAACTCATAGCAGCAGCAAGTAAAATGGGCCTTGCTATGTGCTAGTGGTAGGAAAAATGGGAGATGTTATTCCAAAGGTACAAACTTTCAGTAATAAGATTAGTATGTTCTGTATATCTAATGTATACTAAGATGACTATAGTTAATAATATAGTATTGTGCACTTGAAATTTACTAAGAAAGTAAATCTTAAATATTTTCACCAAAGCCCCCCCACACACAGAAATAGGTAACTAGGTGAGGTGATAAAGGTGTTAATTTGCTTTGCTGTGGTCATTATTTCATGATGTATACATATATCAAATCCTTATGATATATACCTTAAATATGTAGAATTTCATTTGTCAATTACACTTCAATATAGCTAGAAAATAAAAAGATGAAATTAATGTTTATAGTAACAGAGTCAATATTTAAATACAAGCAGTCTAACAAAAGTTTCCAGTATTTTCCACTAAACTATAATTGACACTATAAAAGTACTATTAATTAAACACTAATAACAATTCTGGTATACTAATGTGCCAATATTAGTTATGTTTCACCTCACATATGATATCTTACACACCCTTTGTCAGGATTCTACCAATCCTCCCACACCAATCCCCAGAAAACAATTTTCACAGTTTCTAGCATTAATCAAATAATCTAACCTTAAAAATCAAAGGGTTATATTATATACTTATATCTTAGGACCATTGAAATATTGGAGAGAAATTGCCTTTTGTTCCATAAAACTTTCATTTATCCAGATGCTTAAATATGTGCTTTGCAGATACTAAATATTTGCTGACTTTATGTTACTATTACTATATTACTATATATTATATATTACTGTTTTATACTAGACATCCTTGTATATTGAACAATTTACCTGAGTCATTTCCAGTTTTAGCAATGAAAATCTCCCATCCTGGAAAACCCCTGTTTCAAGTAAACCAGGATGAGCAGTTGCCCTGTATTTTCATTACATTTTCTGAGCATTTGGAAACATAGAAGCCAGAAATGAAGTAATGAAAGTCTGTGTGGAGATTCAAAAATACACAAGGCTTTTAAGTTTGTGAAAAAAGTGATGATGTCATGTGAAAACATGTATTGGGCAAGAGATTTATCTTCATAGTGCCATTGTTTCTCTTTATTTCTATAATATTACAGAGGTTCATTTAAATGATTAAATATATGGCATCTCAGTAGTATGAACATCCATGCTTTTAAAGATTATTTATTTATTTGTTTATTTATTTAGATATAGAGAGAAAGTGAGGAAGAAAGAGAGAGAGAGAGAGCAATATCAGTGTGTGGTTGCATTTCATGCACCAACTACGGAGGACCTGGCCCTCAACCCAGGTATGTGCTCAAGCTGGGAAACGAACCAGCCAACCTTTGGTTTGCAGGCCAGCACTCAATCCACTGGGCCACACCAGCCAGGGATGGACATCCACTTTGAAAAATAAAACATTTTTTCCTTTGTGAGAGAAATCATTGTTTTAATGGCAAATGGCACCAGATATTAGAGCTCGGTCCTTGAGCTTCGGATAAGAAAGAATTCAGAGACAAGCCTCATATATAAGTAAAGGTTTATTTAGAAAGTCACAGAGGAAGAAGAATTGAGGCATGGAGGAAGTGAGCCAGCTGGGCTGCATGGGCTCAGGGAAAAAGACACAGAGGCAAAAGAAGGACCTTCGGGGCTTAAGACAAAGAAAGCAAATGCATGTGCCTTGAGGGAAAGGAGAGGGGGGATAGATGCTGGCATGTGAGACAGAGAGAGAAAGATACAGCACAGACACTGGGTCCTGTGTCTTAAAGGCTTTTATCTGGAGGTCTCAGGGGAGCATATCAACAGAATATTCATCAGCTTCTCAGGTGTGTCTGTTCAGGGTGGTGGTCTCCACTGATAGGTCAGCACCAGAGCTGGGGATCATTAGCTATCTCATCTGGTCCTGACATTAGCCATGGGGTCACCCCTCCTGACCTTGCTGTTCTGTGCTTGGAGCTGAAACACAACTGAGGGGTAAATGTTTTCTTTAAAACTTAATGCTTCAGGGAGTGGTTGTTAAAGGGGCTTGTATGGCAGTTATAAGAAGCTATTATATTATTTGACCTCCTTGTTCCTCCTCTAAGGTGGGTTTATCATATGACTAGTGACATGCCAGGGGAGAAAAGGTAAAGGAAGGGTCTGAATGAACCACATGATCAGCAATATGAAAAGAAAGGTCAGGAAGTCCAAGCTGTATAGCCAGTGATAAGCTAGGGGAGGAAAGGTCACCCTGGGGGCAAGGTCCTAGCCCAGTGTTGCCTGTTGCTAGGCACCCAGGGCTTTCAACCCTGATAACCTTTTATACCTGGCTTACTTGTTCTACTCTGCTCATGTCTTTATAACTTCCTACTGTATCAATTTCAGGATAGAAATATCCAAAGTCACAGTGAGGAGTGAGGGAAATGAGAAGGGTGCAAAATAGATGAAGCTAATTAGGAGGATCACCTAGAAAACTGTGATAGAATAATTTGATTCTTCTACACCATGGCTAGTTTTAGAAAGGAGAGGATAAATCTCCCATCTTTGGAGATTAAAAGGGCTTGACAGAGGAGAAAACACTCACCTCCTGTCTTTCCCTCTGATAGCTGTTTCCTTATGGTGAGACTTTCTGAGCCAAGGGCTGTGCCGCATAATCATGAAACATGTTGTGCAGTACACTGTTTCTTAAATAATAACAGGAACAGTAATGCTAAATGGAAACTGCATTTTAAAGAAAAAATATATTGTTGTTCAAGTACAGTTGTCCCCATTTTCCTGCCACCACTTTCCCCCAACCCACCCCCTCACCTCCCACCCTCGATCTTACCCACTTTTGGCTTTGTCCATATGTCCTTTATACATGTTCCTTGATGACCTTCCCCTTCTTTCCCTGTTATCCTCAATAAGAATATTTCTGAGTTCTCTGTCTCACCTGTTTTGTTTCGATAGTACCATTCTTCCTTGCTCTTTTAACTCTTTAGTCTGTGTGAACAATGACTGCTCTGTTTCAAATATCCATGCAAGGATCTGGACTGAGTAATAACTTTAAAATAGACTACAGCCAAGTGAAAGTCACATGAGATGAATAATGCTCGAAGTTTGAAGTTTTCTGTTGTTTTCTTGCAGCTTCAGCATTCATTCATTTGTAAGGAATTTTGGCTCAACAGTTAAGATAAAGTATTACCAGGACAAACATTTTCCTTGTTGAGTGACAGAAAAGTTTTCACTTGTTAAATAGGCATGGAGAGTCTTATTTTTAACTGTGTGTTTCTCTAGATTCTGAGGGTAGGGTATATTTTATCTAGCCATTAACTCAATATTACAAATTTCATTTCAACAAGGCAAGAGAATATATTGTTCTTCACATTTTAATTCCTGTTAAAATATATGCTATATTTTAATCACTATTCTGTCTTTGTGTTTCTTCTTGTCACATTTTCCTTGTTTAGGTATCTTTTTACATTATTATAGAAACTGCATCATTTAATTTATGAATTATTTTGCAAAAAAAAACCTCTTTAGAATAACAGTTTTTTAAAAGTAAGCCAAAGCAAATAGCATCGTATTTAGATGGAAAGGTTGGTGTTGTGTCTTATTCCATTCAAAGTAGTTCACAGATGTGAATTGTTTCTTCACCAGCATAAATTTCCTGCTGTGCAGTCTTTGTTCAATTCATGCTGCTTTTCTGCTTTATTATGATGGCAAAAATACCCAATTCTACCTTGATGTAATTTTAAATGCTTTAGTACTTTAAACAATGTTCATTTCATAGGCCCTTTTTGAAATGAAAGTGAACACAGTAAAACAAATACTGCATACTGTATGCATCACTGGTTCTAGAAAGATTACAGGACCACTGTATATTCACACAAACATATATAAACCATATATGAATAGATACACATGTACCTAATGTGTGTTTGTGAAATAGTGCATTGGTATTCATAGAATCATATATATATATATATGTGTGTGTGTGTGTGTGTGTGTGTGTTTATGTTTGTATATACACTCATTGGTAAGAAATTTTGGTTTAATACTGTGAATGTTAATATATTTCTAATTATCTCTTCTGTCTTAGAATTTTAGAGATTTATCTTAGACATCCATCTAAACTGGAAAGAAATTATTTCTGGAAATGCATGCTTGCCTAGTGCCAGATGTGTAGATAGGTATTAATAAATATAGCCTATTAATAAGGTCTCATATCAGGAAAACTACCATTGCTCCATGAATTATTCAGAGTATGCTCATGAGGATGAGCTTTCTGAGTCACCTTCTGATTTCTTTCTAGGCCATAGAATTTCACTGGGATGCCCTTTCAGGAAAGCTCTGTGCTTTAAAAAAAAAAAAAAAAGTCATAGTAAACCTATCAGAGAGCATAGCTGTTAAAAAATATTCTAATATTCAAATGTTAAAATGACAAAGAAAATGTTATTCAGGACTACTGTGATAGGTAGAGTAGTAGCACAAGTTCACAACAGGAGAGAGAAATTGAGCTCAATTCTAACTACAACAAACTAAAATAAGGATTTATAGTGAACAGGTCAATGAATAGAATTACAGAGAAGACATCAAGGGTAGTGGATTCTTGCTAAAGTGACCTAACAAGACTATTGCTGAAGCAGACCAGGGTGATCAGATAACAACAGGGAGATGAGGGGATGAGGAATTTGATCAGATATCTCCTGGGAGTGGGAGGGTTGTCTCTAAACTGACTGAGCAGCATTCTTGCTAAAACTGGGCTCTGCAAGGATACACACAAACCCCCAACGATGAAGCATAGTTGAGATGAAGTTCAGAGGAGCCTGACTAAAGAAGAAGACTTCGTTATAACTTCATGGGAGACTGGAAAAGACGAATGCATCATCCACTGTAGGGATTACAGAAGCAGTACATAGTAAATGATGGTCTTCTTTGAACTCTGGTGGCAGAGTTGACTTCAGCTGCCATCCTACTCAGGGTTTGAGTGACGGTGCTCAATGTAAGTACAATGAAAGCTGATGTGAGTTTGGAGAAGAGCTCTAGGCAGGGTGGCACTATTGTAGCAGAGCAGTCCAGCCAGAGAAAGTATCAAGACAGAGAATCCAACAGGAGTCAGTATCATAAGAAACAACTGGAACTGATGAATGAAAGTGGGCGAGCCATATTCTGGGATACACACAGACATTTCAAGCAGGGAAGGGATCTTAAACATGAATCTGAGCTACTATCTTTCCATAGAGGAGGTCTTATGAGAAAGTGATATCTTATTAAACTGATCTCATTTGTACTCATGGCCTGGTGAAGGCTGGAAATTTTCAGCTACTGAAATAATAATCCAAACCAAATACAAGACATAAATGCATGCATAATGAAAATGTGAGTAAAATGAAAATAAGCTCATTTTTATGTGCCTTATCAACTTATATCAGAATCTGTACTGTGAATGATGAAGGTGATGAAGATGTCAGAGACAATGCAAGGGAGAAAACTGAGTATTAAACAGAACACAAAGATGTATAATTGGAATGCAAGGTGTTTTCTCTTCAAGTAAGTTATAAAGCATTTCCACCTGCAGTTCCTGGTGCAATAGATCACTGGGGGGATATTACAATAGATACAACTTTACATTCATTCTCTCTCTCTCTCCCCTCTCCCTCCTCTCTCTTTCTCTCTCCTCTTTTAAACAAAGGGAAAGGAAGGAAGGAAGAGAGAGGAATATTGATGTGAGAGAGAAGCATCAATAGGTTGCTTCTCTTATGCACTTCAACCAGGGACTGTACCTGCAACCTAGGCCAACCAGCTGGGTTATGCCAACCATGGCCATTCACCCTTCCCTTGACACGTCTTCTGGGTGTGTGTGACCAGAGAAATATACAGGTCCATCTAGCTATTGGAAATCCCTGAGTCAATATCTGGGTGCTTTGGAAGATGAATAGCAGAGAGCAGAGTTAAAATATTGGTACAAGGAGTCCAATTCTTAAAACACAATTTGTTGCTACATAAGAGCATGAGAGAATGGAACACATGACACAGTTGTGACTGCAATGGAGAATCCCCTGACAAAACATCAGGCTCAGGTTGACAGTTGAACTTCCTGGACGAGGTGTCTGCTGCTACAACTGAACACTCAGAGAGTTTTTGCTCAGGCTCTCTTTGCTTGGTTTGTTCTGACATGCATCCAACAAACAATGCACAAGTTTTTATTCAATGCTTTTTCTGGGCCTGGGATTAATTCAATCACAGAGGAACATAGAGGAAGTGAAAGATGGCATTCCTGCCATCTGGGAACTTTTGGTCAAGTTAATAAGCAAACAACATAAAATGTTTAATAGCAAAGCACTAATGCACTAAGTTCATGTTATTAAATTACTTTCAGTTTTTTTTTTCTGCCACTACATGTCTTTTGGTGCAATTCTTATTGTATCTAATTCTCAGTGACCTCAACAGTTGAATGAGAAAATGTGATTGCATGCTCCCTTAGGTGCCTTCCTTTCATAGTTTATACAGTTCATGAAATCTTTTCCAGTGCTCCAAAAGAAGTAAGTTGTTTTATTTAATTATACTTAATTTTCAATTTATCTCAGCTATGAACCACATATGAAGATAAATACTTGATTAAAATGAGTTGGATAGGAAGATGGTGGCAAGATAGGTGGGAGCAGAGCCCACATCTATCTGCCTGTACACAAGTGAATCACCTAACTGATCTACTGAGGAACAGAGCGAATAGCCAACAGCACCCCAGCATACATGAAGATAGGAGACCAAAAATTGTAGAGGACATTGAAAAACTAGACAGTAAGAAGAGTGCTTAAGGACAATAAGGTCCCTGGGACCAGCAAGGGGATCAGGGCGGCTGTAGCCCCAGGTCCAGCCCTTGCTGGGTCTGCCATAGGGTTCTTGGGAAAGAGCTGGGTTAATGGCTCCCTCTCCTGCCAAACAAGATTTGAGCAGCACCGGGAGAGATCTGGTTGCTTGAAGTCACAGAAAGGGGAATAAGGACTAATTGGCAAACACATAGGGACTGTGAGCACTCACAGAGTCTGTGGACACTGGCTGGGAGAGCTGAGAGTCGGAGTGTGATGGGCACTGACCCAGACAGTCCCCAGTCTGGTTGGAGAATTGGGCTGTATGAGAGGCCAGGCCTCTGTATGGAGCAGCAGGCTTGAATAGGAGGAATTTCTCAAAAAGAAAAAGTGTAAAAAGAGACACATGGTAGTTTGGGGACCAGCAGCAGCCACTCTGGCCTCCTCCCCACCCAGCCTTGCAGCACTCTCAAGGTGGCACAGAGGTGCTCTGTACCCCCATAGCCTTGGGAAGAATGTGTACCTGAACCTGAGAGACCAGAGGTGCCCAGCCAAGCAGGCCCAGAGGCTGCTGGGGAACTGGGCAGGAGGCTGGCTGAGTGCTAATCAGGAAGGGAGAAAAGTGAAACTAATGCCCCCTTAGCCTGCTAGACCAGCAAAACTGGCTTAGCCAGTTTGAAGCCAGCAGGAGGCTTTTTTTTTTTAAGTAATTCTTTTTGTTGTTGTTGTTATCTTTTAACTCCTTCTTCCTCTCTTTCCTTCTTTCTTGTTTTATTCCTTCTTCCTTTCTTTCCCTTTTTATCTCCTTCTTACCTTCCATTTTTTTTTTTAATAATGCCCACAAGTGAGACAAAAAGACCTGGAACAGTGAAAAGACCAGAAAGGACTCAAACAGGGGGCATCCCAACAGCTGGGACAAATTACAGTTTGCTACCACAGAGAACTTGCAAGTTATTGCATATTTGTATTATTATTTTTTCATTATTCTTACATCTTTTATTTTATTAGTATTTTTTATTCCTCTTCTTTCTGCTTAGTCTTCATTGCTTGACTGGTTATATTGCACTGTTTGACTGGTTTCCTTTGTTCTCTCTTTCATAGTGTAGTGTTAACGTGCTGTCTCACTTCACTTGTGTTCCACTACTTTAGGTCCTATACTTCCTTTCTGGTTATTCAGATCACATAGATTCTGTCATCTGATTGTTGCTCCATTATTATTTTAAATAATAGATGTTCTATACAATTATAAATACTACACAGTACCCCTCCCAGATCTTAGCCCACTTCACAGTTTCCTGAACTCTATTACTGTAGTGGTTAACTCTATTCTCTCACACACTACACCTATTTTCTATCCTTTACTCTTACTTCACCTCATAATCTGACCTCCCACAAGTTCACTGCTTTCTAGATCCAACTCATAATCCTTCCCCCGCAACAAGTGTCTTAACTTCTTTCTATCCTTTCTAAAAAGTTGGGTGAAATATCACAATTAACATTATACATATCCAAAGGATCTATCTCTTCTCTATGGGGTGGTACTGTAAATATCATAGAATAAACCCTTTATGTTAAACCATTTTGCCTCCCCCTTCAACTGATCACAAAAAAGAGTAGGTGGAAGCTGTGAACATCAGGATACCTGCTGGAAGAGGAAACCCACCAACAAAGGAACCACCAACAGATAACAACAGAGGAAAAAGAAGGAGGGAATGGAAGCCACACTAACTCAACCCAGGACCTATCTGGAAATACAACTAAATAGTGGAGAAATTATGCAGAACAAACAAATGAACAAGAGCAATAGACAATCCTCAAAACCCTGTACACACAAAAGACCCAGTTTCAATACAACCTGCCCACACCTGCACAAAATAACACAAGAGGTGGTGGACAGAGTGACCCTCAGTTAACCAGCTGGTGGGAAGGACCCACCAAAGAAAGACCCAACAACAAACAAAACCCAAAGACATACACCAAACCCACTTAAACAACAAACCAAGACCAATGAGCTTGGGAGATCAAGAAGACTACACCATTGAATCTCACAGGTATTAGGCCATAGAAGTTCACACCATAAACCCAGGGACTCAGAACATATCAATTTAAGAAGCAGAGACTAACAAGAAGAGTCTCACAAACAATGGGAAGAAAAGAAACAAACTCCAAATGGAAGGAAAGGAGGAAGTTTCAGAAAGAATGCTAAATGAAATTGAAGCAACTCAACTATCAGATATAGAGTTCAAAGCAACGGTTATAAGGAAGCTCAATGAACTCACAGAGAATGACCAAAAACTACAAAAAACTACAATGAACTTACTGCAATCTATATCAACATGAAAAAAAAGATACAGAAACTATCAACAAGGGCCAAGAGGAAATGAAGCATACAATTTCTGAATTGAAGAACACAGTAGAAGGAGTCAAAAGTAGGCTCACTGAAGCAGAGGACTGGATCAGCAAGCTAGAAGACAAGGTAGAAAAAACACCCAGGATAAGCAAGACAAGGAAAAGAGGCTCAGAAAGAATGAAGAGGGGTTAAGGGAAATGAAAGACAACATGAAACGTAATAATATCTATACAATAGGAATACCAGAAGGAAAAGAAGAACAATAGATAGAAAACCTGTTTGAAAAAGTAATGATGGAAAATTGCCCTAATTTGTTGAGAGAAAAAAGTCACACAATCTAGGAAACAGAGAGGACCAATTAAGGGGAATCCAAAGCGTTCTTGACACATCATAATTAAAATGGCAAAATTCCAGACAAAGAGAGAATGTTAAAGGTAGCAAGGGAAAAACAAGAAGTAACCTACAAGGGAGCCCCAATAAAATTAGCAGCTGACTTCTCAATGGAAATGCTCCAAGCCAGAAGAGAATGGCAAAAAATATTCCAAGTAATGAAAACCAGAGGCCTGCGACCAAGAATGCTTTATCCAGCAAGGTTCTCAATTAAAATGGAAGGCCAAATAAGGAGCTTCCCAGACAGAAGAAGACTAAAAGAATACACCTCCACCAAACCAGCTCTGTGAGACATGCTAAAGAGACTGCTTTAAGAAAAGGAAGGAAAAGAGAGAGAGAGAGAAGAACGCCAGTATGAAAAAATGGCAGTGAATAAGTACCTATTGATAATAACCTTGAATGTAAATGCATTAAATGCTCCAATCAAAAGACATAGAAGAGCTGAATGGATAAGAAAGCATGGTGCACATATATGCTGCCTACAAGAGATCCACCTCAGGACAAAAGACCTACACAGGCTGAAAGTAAAGAGCTGGAAGCAAATTTTCCAAGCAAACAGACTGGAGAAAAAAGCTAAGGTAGCAATACTCATATCAGACAAAATAGACTTCAAAAAAATGGCCATAAAGAGAGACCCAGAAGGTCACTTCATAATACTCAAGGGAAGAATCCATCAAGAAGACATAAACATTATAAATATATATGCACCCAACATAGGAGCACCCAAATACATAAAGAAAATCTTGGAAGACTTCAAGAAAGATATTGACAGCAGCACAATTATAGTGGGGGGTTTTAACACCCCATTGCCAAAAAGGGACAGATCTTCCAAACAAAATATCAACAAAGATATGGTGGCATTGAACAATGCCCTAGATGAAATGGACTTAACTGATCTATATAGAGCCCTTCAACTCAAAGAAGCTAAATACACATTCTTTTCAAATGCACATGGAACATTTTCAAAGATAGACCACATGATAGGACACAAGACAAACCCCAACAAATTCAAGAAAATTGAAATCATACCAAGCATTTTCTCTGATGACAAAGAACTGAAACTAGAAACCAACCTCAAGGAAAAAACCCAAAACACTCAAAATCATGAAGATTGAATAGCATGCTCTTAAATGATGAATCAGTCCAGAATGAGATCAGGGAAGAAATCAGAAAGTTTCTCAAAACAAATGAAAATGAACTCACAACAATCCAAAACTTATTTGACACAGCAAAGGCAGTCCTGAGAGGGAAGTTCATAGCAATACAGGCATACCTAAAAAAGGTAGAAACATTTCAAATAAACAACCTAACCCTTTGCCTATGAGAAATCAAGGATCAACAACAAAGACAGCCCAGAGTAAGGGAACAAAAAGATAATAACCAAGATCAGAGCAAAATTAAATGATATAGAGGCTAAAAGCACAATTCTAAGCATCAGTGAATCCAGGAGCTGGTTCTTTGAAAAGCTAGACAAAATAGAAAAGCCTTTAAGCAGGCTTATGAAGAGAAAAAGAGAGAGGACCCAAATAAACACAATCAGAAATAAAAGAGGAAGGGTTATGACTGATACCACGGAAATACAAATGATTGTAAGAAATTAATATGAAGAAATATATGGCAAGAAATTTGAAAACTTATATGAAATGGACAAATTTCTAGAAAAACATAATCTTCCAAAACTCAGTAAGAGGCAGAACCCCTGAAGAGACCAGTTATAGGAGATTGTTCTGCATGGTGTGAGCCCAGACTGGACCCACACACATGGATAGGTTCTCCCTTGGGAAATCAGGCCTTCAATGGATCCCTCACCCTGAATTGAGGCAGCAAGTGCTTACTGTAACTTCCTAAGATCTGTGCTAAGCCTTCCCACTACGGAGTGTAACTGGTTCAACCACCCTTCCCTTTGCATTTACAAATATTCTTCTTCTGGGATGTGATCACTAGCATCCTCTCCTTTGTTTTCTGTGAAAAATGAACACCTAAAGTGAACCTGTGCATAATAAATGAAAACCATCATGCAATGTGTCCTCGAAATCAATAAAGGCTTGTCAAGACAAGGGCCAAGGTTTTTTCTCCTCTCGAGAGAGAAGCCATGCCATCCCCTTTCCTCCACAGGACTCAGTAGTCCTGTGAACTTCTCGTGCCTCATCCACAATGTGGCGGACCCCACGAGCTGGGGTCTGCATCAACCAATAACACCTGATGAAATTGAAGCAGTAATTAAAAAGCTTCAAACACACAAAAGCCCTGGACCAGACAGTTTCACAGGAGAATTCTACAAAGCATTTAAGGAAGAGCTAACCCCTATCCTTCACAGACTATTCCAAAAAATCCAAAAAGATGGAAAACTCCCAAACTCTTTTTATGAAGCCAATATCATCCTAATCCCAAAACCAGATAAAGACATAACAAAGAAAGAAAATATCAGGACAATATTGGTGATGAATATAGATGATAAAATCCTCAACAAAGTACTGGCAAACTGCATGCAACAATACGTTAAAAAGATCATAGACCATGACCAAGTGGGATTCACCCCAGGAATTCAAGGATGGTACAGTATTCACAAATCAATAAACATAATACATCACATAAACGAAAGCAAAGACAAAAATCACATGATCATATCAATAGATTCAGGAAAAAACACTCATCAAAGTGAGAATAGAGGGAACATTCCTCCACATAATAAAGGCCATATATGAGTGATGTACAACTAACATCATACTCAACAGACAAAAACTTCAAGCTTTTCCACTAAGATCAGGAACAAGACAAGGATACCCACTTTCACCACTCCTATTCAACACAGTACTGTAAGTCCTAGCCACAGTAATCAGATAAGAAAAATAAATAAAAGGCATCCAAATTGGAAAGGAGGAAACAAAACTATCACTGTTTGTGTCACGTGATAGTGTACAGAGAAAATCCTATAGACTCCACCAAAAAACTACTCGACCTAATAAGTGAATTTGACAAGATAGCTGGATACAAAGTCAATACTCAGAAATCAAAGGCATTTTTTATACCAACAATGAAACATCAGAAACAGAAATCAGGAAAAAAATCCCATTTGATATAGCAACAAGAAAAATAAAGTACCTAGGAACAAACCTAACCAAGGAGGTAAAAGACCTATACTTGGAAAACTATACAACACTGAAAAAAGAAATTAAAGAAGACACAAATAAATGGAAGCGTGTATCATGCTCAGGGATTGGAAAAAATTAACATCATCAAAATGGTCATACTACCCAAAGCAATTTATAGATTCAATGCAATCCCTATTGAAGTACCCATGACATATTTTATGGATATAGAACAAATATTTCAGAAATTTATATTGAACCATAAATGACTTCAAGTAACTGCAGCAATTTTGAGAAAGAAGAACAAAGCAGAAAAGATCACAATACCTGATATCAAACTCTATTACAAGGCCACTGTAATCAAAACAGCCTGGTACTGGCATAAAAACAGACAAATAGACCAATGGAACAGAACAGAGAGCCCAGAAATAAACCCAAGTCTCTACAATCAATTAATATTTGACAAAGAGGGAAGAAGGATAAAATGGAGCAAAAATAGCCTCTTCAAAAAATGGTGTTGGGAGACCTGAACAGCTACATGCAAAAAAAAATAAGACTCGATCACCAACTTACACAATACGCAATAAAAAACTTAAATATGTGAATAAAAGACTTAAATATAAATCATAACACCACAAAAGTCTTAGAGGACTTTTCATTGGCATGAAAATCTCAGACATTCCATGCAGCAACATCTTCACTGATGTGTCCCCTAAAGCAAGGGACATAAAGTAAAGAATAAACAAATTGGACCTCATCAAATTGAAAAGCTTCTGCATGGCTAAAAAAACAGCATTAAAATGAAAAGAGAGCCAACTGAAAGTGAAAACATATCTGCCAATAAAACCTCCAACAAGGGATCGATCTCCAAAATATATGAACTCACACAGCTCCACTCTAGGAAGACAAACAACCCAATTAACAAATGGGCAAAGGACTTGAATAGACACTTCTCCAAGGAGGACATACAGAGGATCCAGAGACACATGAAACGATGTTCAATATCGCTAGCTATCAGAGAGATGCAAATTAAAACCACAATGAGATACCACTTCACACCAGTCAGAATGGCCATCATAAACAAAGCAACAAACAAGTGTTGGAGATGTTGTGGAGAAAAGGGGACCCTAGTGCACTGTTGGTGAGATTGCAGACTGGTACAACCGCTATGGAAAACAGTATGGAATTTTCTCAGAAAATTAAAAATGAAATGCCTTTTGACCCAGCAGTTCTGTTGCTGGGATTATACCCTAAGAGCCCTGAAACACCAACCCAAAAGAACCTATGCACCCCAATGTTCATAGCAGCACAATTTATAATAGCCAAGTGCTAGAAGCAACCTAAGTGCCCATCAGCAAATGAGTGGGTCAAAAAACTATGGAACATTTACACAATGGAATTCTGCACAGCAGAGAGACAGAAGGAGCTTATACCCATTGAGACTGCATGGATGGAACTGGAGGGCATTATGCTAAGTAAAATAAGCCAGGCAGTGAAAGACAAATATCATATAATCTCACATTTAACTGGAACATATCAACAAAAGAAAAAGAAAACAACATGTAACCAGAGTCATTGAAATTAAGAACAATCTAAAGATAGCGAGAGGGGAGGGAGGAGGGGACAGTGGGAAGAAGGGTTTTCAGGAACTACTATAAAGGACACTGGGACAAAACCAAGGGGGAGGGTGTAAACAAGGGAAGGAGGTGGGTTTAGAGGGGCGGGAGGGAGGGTTGGGGAGAGAATACAGACAACTGTAATTGAACAACAATAAAATAATTTAAATTAAAAAAAGGGGTTGGAGATCTTAAATTCTATATCCCTCTTTTAATTTCACAATTCAAATAACATACTATAAGCATCGAGAATTTTGGCAGTAAATCTGATAAACTTTGATTAAGTGTTTTCAAATCATATAATCCTACAGAAGCATGATCGTCCCATGTTATATACATATATGATATATACATTTAGTATATTTAAATCCTTTATATAAATATGTGTGCATACACACATATGTGCATGTCATACACATATGCATATATACACACACCCATGTGCATATATATTTAAATATATATACATACAATGCAATCATACATACCTACATGTATACATTTACTTAAATACTGCTGTTACTAGTTTTGCAAACACAATGGAAAGTTCTTGTGATTTTTACCTCAATTTCATTGACAGTGTTTCTTAACTTATTAACTTTTATTTTAATTTGTTTTTATTCTTATTCAGGGCAGCAGATGAGAGCACATAGATATTAACATAGCATAACTGTAAAGGTGCTGTCAATATAACATTTTTAAGGACATTAAACAATATCCTTGAACAAATATTAAGCAAGTTTGTCATCTGTTCACACTTAACTAAATAATTTATGAGATTTGGTATGGTCTGCATGCAGATGGGAATACCATGTATATGTCTTAAAACACAATGTAATTTTGATCACAATGTCTGGAAGGCTTGGATTCATAAATGGGGTATGCCAAAGAAAAGCTTCAGTGACACCATGATGCTGGGAGTGTGGTGGAAAACATGCAGATGTTGGCTAATATAACTCCACCATTGGATTTTGCTACTCTCAAGCTCTTCTTTGGAATGTACCATTCTCTCTACTTAAGATTTGAATTTTTGTTTAATATTTTGCATTCCTCAAAATCACATTGTATATTCAGAAGTTACAAATTAAGAGTACGTAATTATTTACCCCAAAATTTCACTAACCTTGACTCTCAAATAATTCATCTTTACCAACTGACCCAATATTTTAACCATTTAATTGCAGTAGAGGAAGAATAACTGTTTTCTTTTGGTCTAATTTAGAAATTTCTTGATAAATTAGGTGGTTATGTATATAGATAAATAAATGGTTCTTATATATTGAGGTTGTGAATTAAACAAGACAAAAATTTGAATTTTTAAAAAATGACTCTGAAGAACATGATACAAAGTATACACATGCAGGGGTGGGCAAAAGTAGATTAAAGTAATAAATAATGTAATAACTAATAGCAATAAAAGAATAAACTGTTTCACATATTCACAATTATAGACTCACTTTTGTCCACCCCTGTATAGGATCGGCCTTGTTAAACATGTAATGTATATAATTATTCTCTTATGGTTCTAACAAATTGGACTAATACAGCCAGCCAGTATTTTAAAGTTGTAACCTGAGTTATTACTTTCTGTAAGAACTTGGATGTTGTAGTCAAATTGCTTAGATTCGAATCCCTGTTGTTCCTTCTTATTTGATTGATACCCTCTAATAGTTTATTTATTGTTTTTTGTCTCAGTTATCTTATCTCTGGTATAAGACTACTATTAGCATCAAGCTGACAGGCATTTTTATGAATATGGAATTTTTTAGTATATTTCAATTCTAAGTGTTTTGAAATATCTTGAAATAATAATAATTATTACTATTACTAATAATTATGGGCATTATTCTCCATAATTTACTATCCAATAGGGCAATTACGGATGCCAAAAGTAGAAAATTAATTTGCATATTAATATTCAGAGCTTCTGACAATAGGACAACAGCAATGTGGAAGATACTCTTCTTAATCTAACACTTGTTTGCAATTAGACATCTAAAGACCTCCATCTGCTTCCAAGAATTATTATAAGGTATACTAATCAATATAGTAGAGTATTGGTGTGAGTATAGTATTAACAGTGTAATACTGATGTGAATTAACTTGAGAAAAAGGAATCAGTGCAAAGCCTTGAACAGATATCTCACAAAAGAAAATACATGAATATTTAATATACACAAGAAGACATTCAACTCCATTCATTATTAGGGAGTGCTAATAAAAATAATATTGGGCTATTATTTTATACCCATTTGAATGGCTAAAAAAATAACACTGACAATATCAAATATTGGTGAGAATGTAGAGCAATTGGTAGTATTGCAAAATGAAATGACCAATTTTGAATACTGTTCAACAATTCCTTATAAACTTAAGCTAATGCCTACAACATAGCCCAACAATTGCACCATTAGGTATTTACACAATAATTGAAAAATGCATGTCTACACTAGAATTATTCAGTGGCTTTATATATGAGTTAAAAACTTGAAACAAATAATGTCCATGAACAAACTTATTAACAAACACACTTTATTATATTAATTCAAAAGAATGCTATTCACCAAAAGAAAATAAGAATTTACTAATAAATACATGATCGTCAATGAATCTCTAAAACATTATGCTGAGTGAAAAAAGCAAGACAGAAAGGTAAATGCTGTGTGATTGTATGTTTTGAAGTTTTACAAAGGTGAAACAAACATATAAGGATAGAAAGCACAACAGTGGCCTGTGGCATGTGTAGATTGCCTTCAGGGGACTATGAGGAAAATTTTAATAGAAATATTTCATATCATGATATGGAATAAAAGTTTCATCTAAACTTTTTTAAAAAATCATCAAATTTTACATGTAAATGTTTATATTAGATTAAAATCTGATCACAGTAAAATTGATTCTTAAAAAGTCATGTTTCTCTTGCATTTTAGAGATGATTTTAGATAAGAGAACCAGCTATTCACTTCGGTTTGCCAACCTAAAAAGAACAAGCATTAAAGAGGTTTCTTTTGTATAGTTCTTCAAACACTGTTGCCAAAAACACATCCTGTGTCTGGGTAAAGACCTGTATTTGGTAGATTCATGGGTTGGTCTTATAGAAAGTAGAGACTGAACCAGCCATGACAAGCATGCAAAATAAACTAATAGCCTTTGTTAAATATCCTTTTTAGTACAATGAAAATATTGATATAATAAGTAAAGAAATACTAAGTAGTATAAAACATATAGTACTTTTGAATTGAAATAATATTTAGTCAATCCAATAAAAACTGGATTTCATATATAATATTCATTCATATTTTAGATAAAAATACTCAAAGTAAATTTCTAAAAGTATTCTTTATTTTAACATTTCACAAATAAATGTAGTACTATGTAGTTTTGAACAAAGAAACGACTCTTTTCTTAATTAAAATGGTCAAAGTTTCAAGCAAGCAGTAATAAAATTAAGCCTGTCCAGTTGGATCAAGTATCATAGGTGTATCTTTGACAAGATGCCTTAGAAACCTGTAAAAGATCCGCTGGACCCTAGCTCACACATGTGCACAAAAACATACTTACACAAGCACATACATACATCCAAAGAATGAAATTAATATTCAGTTTTTAAACAAATGAGCTATCAAGCCATAAAAAGACATGGAAGCAACTTAAGTACATATAGCTAAATTAAAAAAAGCCATTCTGAAATGTTTATGATTTTAACTATATGACATTCTGGAAAAGGTAAAACTATGGAGATAGTACAAAGTTCAGTGGTTGCCAGAGGTTGAGGTAGGGTGAAGAAACCAATTGGAAGAACGTGGAGGGTTTTTCGGGCAGTGAAAACACTCTGTGTAATACTGTAATGGTGGCTGCCTGTCATGACACATTTGTCCAACCCTACAGAATGTACGACACCAAGATTGAACTCTAATGCAAACTTTGGACTTTGGGTGATAATGCTGTAAGGATGTGGATTCATAATTTTTTTTGTTTGAAAACTTAACTTTTTTAAAATTTTAATCATTGTTCAAGTATAGTTTTCTGTCTTTTACTCCCATCCTAGCCCCCCCCAGTCCTCCCCACCTCCCTCCCACTTCCACCCCCTCCCCAGTTTTTGTCCATGTGTCCTGTATACTTGTTCCTGTAAATCCTTCCCCTTTTCCCCTGAAATTCCCTCCTCTCTGCCCTCTGGTCACTCTCAGCCTGTTCTCAATTTCAGTTCATGAATTTTAACAAATGGAATGTTAATAATAGGAGAGACTATGCGTGTTTGAGGGTAAAGGTTATATGGGAAATGTCTAACATTTCAAGTTTGCTGTGAAACTCCAACTGCTCTAAAATTAGTCTTTAAAATTAAAATAATAATAGTAATTAATTGCGATTGTTTAGAAAACATAAAACACTATAGTGGCATTATATTTTTTTATTAGTGACATTTAAGTTACTGCCTTTTTTATTGGTAAACTACAAATATTGTGGAAAAGGAGTATTATTTCTCAATGTATTTTCTTCAAGATTTTTCAGAAGCCAGTAATCTAAATAGTCCTTACACTGTATGCTGGTTCAGCAGAAAATGTTAATCACATTCCTATTCCTCAGGAATGGAGAACACAAAAGCCATGGAATTTCTGCTATAAAGATGATTTATTAATGTTGAATATTCTTCTTTTTATTACTGTGCATTTATTTGGGAAAGCAGTCCTTGTAGGGGAAGAGAAACCATATGACAACAAGTAATTTGCAGACAGGAAAAAAGGGGCCTGCTTCACTGCTCCATGGTGTTAGCAGAGTCTCGGAAGCTCGTACAAGCATAGCAGTCAAGCAGTACACACCTCCATCTCTGGATTTTCCAAACACAGGTGTACACACTGTCACTCACAAACAACATGCATGCGTAACAGAAGCAGTGCCCACACAACACACACATGCACAACACACACATGTGTATACATCCCCACACAATGGACCATCATAATCTACACATCGGTGGCGAGTAGCAAATATTCAGGGATTATTAACTTAAGAAATGAACTGATTAAAGGGGCCAATAAAGAGGCAAAAAAAGCTATAGAGTTACAGATATTGAAACCTTTGCCTTCACCTCCAAAAAGTCATTGTCATTTGAGATTGAAATTTATTTACAGACTGAATAACTAGCAACTTCCTTTTCTAAAGAAATAATGTTCATATATACAGCATTCATTTAATTGTATTTATCATTGTATCCCCATCCTCATGATAGTATGTAGGACATGATAAATTCAAGAAGTACTTATTACATGAACAAATCAATGAATAATACACCGATTTGATAAAATAATGAAAAATTATAGATCATTTTGTAAACCTGAGCAGAAGTGTTACCTAAATGCTACATCTAAGTGATACAGTATTTATGCCCATATAGTTTAATTATATTGCCAAAATTTCTCATCTAAGAGTTGGCTTTCATCTAATTAATTAAAAATAGTGGCTGATTATTTTTATGTTTTCTTATTTCACAAATTTGCTACATATTGCCACTCTTCTAGCCTAGTTAAAAGTCTTATTATTTCACACCACGAAAAGGTTCCTTGGTGGAAGTTTCCCCAACTCCAGGTTCTCTCATTTCTAAACCATCCTCCTTCATTAAAATGCCAGGTTTGTGTTTTTCAGGCAAGGATATGGACAATTTACTACCTTGCTTGAACATCAGTTCCCCAACCCCTGTATCAACAGGATAATTTCCAGTCTCCTTGTCTTTGCATTCAGATTCCCTCCAAATATGATTGCACACTGTCTTTCCAACTCATATACTCCTAATATCTCCTAGTTCCTCTAATCAAGTTTACTCAGTATCCCTGTAACACACAATGCATTTTTCCATTTTGACTTTCCTGCTCACACTAATCCACTTTTAAAATGCCACACTGTCTGCTCCATTCCTGCCTCTCCTTTCATCCAACACCAGCACATCTCACGTTTATGGGACAAATACTTCTCTGATGGCAGCAGGAAATAATCTTTCTTTCTTCTGAGTAACCATATCACTAATTACTTCTCCCACATTACCTAAAATCACTTCATAATACAACACTAGCTCTCTGAGTTAAGAAATGTTAATAACAAGCATCTGATAACTTCTGAAAACCCTGGCAGAATATATTAAAAACATTTCTTATCAAAAGTGTTTCAAGCAGTGTTGGAATGGGGCTTTGATCATGGAAGACATATTGTACAAAGCATCTAAAGAAACTGGCATTCCATCAAAAAGAAAACACTTGTCTGTGACTATTCTATAACATATATTCATTACCAGAATTATCCTTTTGCTTTTCCTACATAGGAATTTTAATTTTGTAGATGAACATATTCCTTTCTTTGTGTTGATTTCTACAATATTTAACTATCATTAGTGTGTTAAACTATTCCTGACAGTATATTAATATTTTATTTTCCTCTGTTATAGTTGCTAAATATTTCCAAATTTTTAAATCTAGGTATATTTTTTTAAATTGTTCTAAGCTACTGTGTTAATTTCCTACTACTTTTATAACTAATTAACATAAACCCAGTAACTTAAAAAAACATAAATTTATTATCTTGCCTTAATTTTACCTGCATCCTAATTCCCCTTTGTCCTCTAACATGACATAGTCATAGATTCTGAAGATAAGATGTGGACATCTTGTGGGTGGGGCATTAATCTGATACAATAGATAGCTTAACTCTTTTGAACTAGAGTGTGACAGACAAATATATTAAAGAATAAAAATAATCGCATTGTTCCTTGAGTCAAGTAATTTTTCTTCCTACGTAGATTATAACTGAGTAGACAATATATCTTAACTTTTTCTGTATTCCCTAAATGCCTGAGAAAGATTTTTATCTCCAGTTTTCAGTGAAAATTCATTAAATAAATGCAAATCTGCATTATTCTATCTCCACAATTCCATAGGCAAATATACATACACATTAACAAATTATATTGCATATAATAAACTCAAGATTTTAAAATGCCTTGATAATATGTTATATAATATTTGTGTTTGTATAATACCACATTTTTCTGTTTAAATTATACATGTGACAATTGTATATATGCTACATGAAAATGCTCTTATTCAGTATTTGATGCTCTTATTTCAGTGATTTAGAAACTTGATTTTAATTAAAATAGTAGGAGTGGAATATCTTAGATTTCTTCTGTTTTTTAACCCTCTGAACCAACTTGAGGAAAGCACAATAAACCTGTATCATGACTCAGGATTTATATTTGTTGCTGTTATTTGGAAAATTTATAATATAAATATTTTAAAAATTAGATAAAGCCCTGTATCCTCTGTTTTCATAACTGATTGTAGAACTCTACATCAGATGTCACGAGTGGGAGAACGTGAAGCGATGACTTTGGAGCAGTGGTTCTCAAAGATGGCTGTCATTAGAATTTCTGAGGTCGTTTAAAAATCTGTGTCCAGGCCACACCTCCTACCAAATCATAATAGGTCCTATTACAAGGGCATTGCTGAGAGATCCTTTGTATAAGAACTTAATAATCTTACCTCAGAGATTGATGAAGAGTATCTTTTTTAGCAGTAAGAATCTAAGAAATCTTTAGACAATGCTTCATCTACTAATTTATTCTCTAAATTCACTTCTGCAGAATTGCTACACATTTAAAATCTTAAACTTGTAAACGTTACCATAAGTAATAAAGATTCATTTCTTCAACTCTCATACTTTTTTCAAAAATTTTATTGTATTTTTGCCATTACCATTTAGTCCCCTTAAACACCCTTCCCCCCATCAATCACTACATTGCTGTCCATGTCCATGAGTCCTTTTTCCTTTTTGCCCCATCCTTCCACCCCCTAACCTCCCCTGAATGTTTTCATCTTTACTCCGGAATCATGCCCGAACATTCAGTCTCACAGATCAACAACAATTGATTTCACATAATCTTACAATTTAGCAAGTAAATTAGAAATTCTTAATTTCTCTGTGAGTGCATAACTGTATATATTGGGACTTAAATAGCTAAATTTCAAAATCCAAAGAAGAGAATGAGTGGAGGTCTTTAAATCACAAATATTGGCATTTCTAATATGTAACATTTGTTGAGAACTAACTTTACACATGTCCCAATTTTATGAGGTAAGAACTGTTATTATTTTTTTTGTTTGTTGTATTTATTTATTTGAGTAAACGAGTCAACTGAGTAAAGAAAATAAGACTTGGTATAGGCCACCCTGCTTCTAGATATAAGAATCGAGATTATGGACCGAGCAGACTAGATAGAACTTGTGTTCTCAGTCATTGTGCTGTAGAGAACACAGACGATGACAACACGACCAGTCTTTTCTGAGGAGCAGTGGAGAGGCTCTCAGGAAGCAGTTTGCCTGGGTGTTGTTCTTTTTCTGCTAAGGACTAAAAAGAGAGCCTCTTACCAGACCAGTGGAGAAATGCAATATCCCCAAAACATTAAGAGGCAACTGCAGGAAGCATTTTGTAAACATATGGTGTTTCTATAATTAATGTTTAAGTAAAGAACTAGCTTATAGTTACAGAATTACAGTTAGAAAACTTGAAATTTCCACAGCTGAACTCATATACCTATTTTTCTCTCTCCAGCCATCTATTTCTGTTTCCTCTTGCCCAGTGAAAGATAACTGTAAAGTGGCTTGTTTAATTAATCTTTTGGAGAATATCTCCCATAGTTCTTTGTTTTCATCCAGGCTCCCCACATCCTGAACTTGAGCTGTGTCCATCACCACTATTCCGGTCCAGAACCACGCCCATTGCCTTCTCCAGCACTGTGGTAGCTGTCTATCTGTCCTCTCAGTCTGTCTCATCTTCCAGTATTCTGACAGATGAGCCTTCCTAAAACAGAAATATTAGCATGCCTCTGCTTAAAATACTTCACCAAACTTCAATTATTAGTTACCTTCAAGATAAAATCCAATCTCCTTAACTATAGTTCTAAATATCTAGTCTTGCCTACATATTTAGTCTCATTTCTCATTTTAACTCTAATGTTTAAGTGAAATATCTGAACTGCTTTGCCTCTGAGCATTTATGTATGTGACTTCTTTTATCAGGGAATCTTAAAAACTCTTATTCTTTTGGATACATCCTTTTTTACTTTAAAAATTCATTTAAGTGTTACTTTTTTATGAATTTCTACTCCAATCTTCAGCTACAATATAACAAAATTTTTTCTTTGTGACAGCAAATTCTGAAATTCAATAGCCATATATGGCAACATTCGGGGAATAAGCAGTTGGGATTAGCTAACTGTTGGGGAGCTTACTTTAGAGATGCAATATGGCTCCGGCAGCAAAGGCGTCTGGGAGATGTTGAACTCTCTGTGACTGTTGAACTCTTCACGACTGTTTAACTCTCTGTAACCTCAGACTTGGCTGACTACCCAGGAAACCAGAATGCCGCCCACAGACAAACGTGATGCTAGGACAGAGGTTAATGAATGTATAGAACATAATAACTGCTTGATGTTATCTTTTAACTTTCAACTTAGTGATACGTTGCTCTCTCAAGAGAACTATACAACTACCTACCATCTGCTTTTGCTACTAACCCCTGCTATTAATCCCCTTTGAAAAGGAACTCTGTTTTGGGATGGGTGTGAATTCTTCCCAGCCCACCACCACTGGGAGCAGCTGTTTTGCCCATGTAAGTAAGTTTCTTTTATTAAAGCTCTTATGAATTTGAATAAGGCTACATGCCAGTTCTCTAGAATCAGTCCTGAATTTAAACTTTTGGAGTTTTCCTCCAACAATTGGAATTTTGAGCGGGATTCCAAATAACCCACAAGAGCCTGGGCAAAATGTGGGGAAAACAGGCTCTTCTGGGAGACATACTGGTTGGCCAAGTATATAGGCTTTGAGCCAGCTGGCACAAGCATTGGAGACTTGGGGACCCATGCATGAGTATGGGGTCACCCTCAAAACACCCCTTCCTCCAGGAGTAACAAAGTTAGGGGAGAGACTAAAGATAGACTGAAAACATAAAAGACATTAAGGCTTGGGTGGCTGCTATATCCTGGTCCCTCCTTTGTGCCTGGAGCTTTTCTTGGGAAGAGATAGTAGATGGCCAATAAGAATTTCTTACTGGAAAATGACCTAGGATTAGAAAGGGAAACTGGTCTGGCACTGGCAGATACTACTGAAGGGCTCTTGCAACATTTACAAGTGATAAGAAGGTAGAAAACTTAGCCTGTAGGGTAGCAAAACTCAAAGGGAAAGGGGTGCTGCACTGCCCAGTCCAGCCAGTTATGGTTGAGGCCAACTGGGATCCAAAGCCTGGAGATCTAACAGAGGATTCATCCCTCTCTTCCCCTTCATCTGAGGAGGAGGAGGTAATTGACATCCCTTAGGACTCCCTAGAGGGCTCCTTGATCATAACTAAAATTAACACAGAGCAGCTATGGCCTCAGGGAGTGAATCTACCCAAATTCTGTGCACGGGAGAGGCGTCAGTTGACCTCCATGAAAGAATGTACATCGGCTGAATTAGGAGAGCTGGAGGATATAGACAGCAAAGAAAAGAATCGGTAGCAGGATGGCTGCTTCACCTGTGGAATTCAGGTGCTGAGGGTGTCATCCTTACTGGGGTTGAAAAGTCCAAGTTAGCCTCAGTGACCACTCAGCCAACTCTGAGACAGTGATTGTATGGAGGTTGAATGAAGGCCTGGTGGTTTCATTGCTGACATGGATTCAGAGCACCAGTAGAGATGTCTAGCTGAATGGGGCAATGTGCCTTCTTCCCCACACCACTGGCGGACCATAAAAGAACCTCAGGAATTAATTAAAGAGTTTGGAATTTTAAAAAATGGTATTTATGCTCCAAAGTCCTGGGGACCAGATAATGAGATCTTTACCTCTGGCAAGAAGGCCATCTTCTAACCAATGATAGGGACCCTTAGTCTCCATCCTAACCCTTGTGGTTAGGCAGTCAGCTGCTCAAGTAGCTCGGGCTACTAGCCGATTTAGGAAAAACAGAAAAGGTTCGACGATGAGCAAATATCTGGGTTACTAGATAGAAAGAGTAAAAGTGGGAGAAAGGGCCTGGTTAGAGTCTCTCAACGTGTCGTTTGATCTCTCGAAAGTGAGGGTGCTGGTTAGAAAAGACTGCCAGGCAACCAAACACTGTGTTGGCACAACTGTGGAAGAAGCTGAAGCCTGAACAAAAGTTCCAGAAATTACCCCCAAAGAAGAGCTCCCATGTGGACAGGAATCCAATTGCCATCGCTCTCCTGTTATGGGAGGAACCTGAAAAGTTGACATAGGAAATTGGTCGACATCTTTCAATAAGGATGGGGCAGGGGAACTGGCTACTCCACTTAAAATTAACTATCCATTGGACAAAATAAACAACAGATCTTGGCTCTAGTAGATAATGGAGTAGAATGCATACTGATCTATGGTAATATCCGAAAATTTACAGGTTATGTTACTGCTGTAGATGGCTATGTGGGTAGTTCCATAAAGGTGAAGCAAATCTCACTCTGCACGCAGATTGGTCAGTTGCCCCCAAGTTCCTATCAGGTGTTTATTTTGCCCCTACCTGAATATATTTTGGACATCAATATTCTGGTTCAATTAGACCAAATATCCACTATAATAAGAGAGTTCTGATTGCAGACTTGAGCAATCAAGACCATGCTCAGGGGAAGAATGCAATGGACATCCGTGGAACTCTGTGCACCAAGACAGGTAATAATAGTAAGAAAACACTGTTTACCTGCAGGGTATGCAAAGATCATTGGTATGGTTAAAAGCTATACAGATTGAGTACAATTTGTGTCACTCATAGCCCTTTCAACAACCCTGTCTGGCCAGTACATAAGCCAGATGGATCAAGACAGCAGAGAGAATGATAGGACTATGGGGAATTTAATAAGGTATTCACCCCCACACCCCACCCAGTTCATGCTGCAGTTCCTAATATCACCCAATTACTGAATAAAGTCAGTGAGTCTCTGGGAGCATATGATTTGTATCAATTCTGACTAATGCCTTCTTCAGTATTTCTACAGACCCCCAAAGACAAGAACAATTTGCCTTCAGCTGGAATGAAGAACACTGGATGTTTCAGGTGTAACCATAAGACTACTTGCATAGCTTCACATCTGCCATGGTTTATCAGCAAAACATGTATCTGTGTAGAAAGGTGGGGAGGGGTAACACTGCATCATTATATCGATGATATTATCCTAACTGGTGATGAATGACCTTGTTATTTTAAGCAAGTTGGCAAATCTACTGGAGCACCTAAAAGGTCAGGGATAAGCCATAAAAAATAACAAGGTACAAGGGCCTTGGTCCTCTGTAAGATTCTTGGGAGTTGTCTGGTCTAATAAAACAAAATTGATTCTAGCTGCTGTGCTGAATAAGATTCAAAATTATTCTATGCCAAAATCGTTGAAGCAATTGCAAGCATTCTTGAAACTGCTTGGATACTGGGGGATTTTTATTTCCCATCTATCACAGCTGTTAATGTCCTTTGTATAAATTAACAAAATTAGAAAAAAAATGAGATTGAACACAGTAACACACGGATGCCTTTTCTAATGCAATAGTGGCCATGGAACAAACATAAGAGTTAGGGGTAGTGGGTGCAACCAACCCTTCTGAATAGATGTTTGGGTCTATCTGGAGGACTTTGGGTGAGGCTTTTGGCAAAAGCAGGATGAGAGGAAGGTGCCCCTAGGTTTCTGGTCCCACCCAATTACGGAAAGAAGGTGAATAGGCGTATAGACCTATGGAGAAACAACTTTTGGCAACATGCTTTAGTTTAGAGCATATAGAGAGTATCACAAAAGCCCTGCCAGTGTTGCTAAAGACACAATACCCACTTGCTGGATGGATCCAAGAATTTGCCAAACTTCAGTTGGTGGTGGCCCAGCCCACTACCCCGCACAAGTCATAGGGCTGTCAGCAGCAACGAGTACTCTCTCGGCCAGTCCACTCTGTGCAGAGCTGCCTGCCATTCTGAGCCCAGTTATGTGCAGTAGTGAAATGCCTGCAGACACTGATGTGGACCTGTGAACACACCTACCTTTAGCATTGTGTATTAAAGAAGGTCAGATACTTATTCCCATGACTATACGGTGACTGATGGTTCTGCTGAAGGAGATTTGTCCCATTGGACTGCAATGGCTGCACAGTGAGTATAGACACATTAAGTCTGGAAGGAGGGAGCCAGCAAAGCCATCAATGGACAGAGCTGCCAGTAGCTTGGATAATACTAATGCATGGTTTTGTTCTTTCACATTTTTGCCTTGGTCAGAAATTTATTCTAAAACAGGTCAATTATTTTTATTAAAATAAACTATATTACTATTACAATGCAGGAAGGCCTTTGGAATATTATGACAGAACTCAGATGCATTTAGAAGAATGTGGGGAAAGCTAGAAATGGGCTTCCATTATAGCCCTTAGGAGTGTCACCACTTTGTCCAAATCTCCACATAATGGAATATATTGAACCCAGGTTGGTGTTGAGATTCAAGGCCATGGCAATTGACAGGTGGAATATTTCAGCATGAGCTTAAAGGTGTCGTTAATGATTATTTGAGTAGCACTGCTGTGGTTCTTGCTGACCCTTCTATTTCAGAGCATGATTAATGCCAGTAACTGGGATACATTGAGAAAGTCATGGTCCCTAGGCAAAAATCCTGACAAAGGAACTGAAACCTATTCTAAACACACAATAAATTTTTTTAATTACTTAGGTTGAGGCACATGAGAGATTATGGAGTAGCCTGCAGTATAGTTAGCACATAATTATCAGAGTCCAGCTATATTCATGTGGCTCCATATATCCATATATTCTATTAAAGGTTTTAGTGCCTATAAGTAAGCAGATTTAGGGCAGAAGGCTAATAGAGAAAGTAAATGAAATTTTAAAAAAGAAACAGATTAATGAGATAGGAAAGATGCAGAAATGGCAGGGGAAAACTAGAGAGAGTTGTGTTAAAAGATTTGCTACATATCAAGAGGATAAAGGGATGAAAATACAAAATATGAGATTATAAAGACAAATTTTATACTCTTCATTTTTCAAAATTAAATAACATATTTTGTTTCATTTGTACTAAGAAAAAACAGAACATATGCATAAAGCCAACTCCTATTCCTGCCATGCTTTCATGAGGCTGATGCCTTGGAAAAGCTGTGGGATAATGGGAGTAATGACATGACTTGGAGGAAGCAGAAGGATTTGGCAGGGCAGTGACAATGAGAAGCAATAAAGCAGTGCTGAAAGACCGCCAAACAACTACATTCCTCCAATTGTACAAAGTAATGGGACAGGCATGGTCGCTTTCCCAAAAGCATCATTGTCAGAGAAAGACACGAAAGAAATAATTCTCAAAGTGGCCAGTTTATGCATTTTACGAGTCTACAATGGAAAAGTACTTACAACCAGGGCACAGAACTACTCAGGGGATCCCGGAGGCAGGTGTTTCTTCAGGTTTGGGATGTAAGGCTGAATATCAACGTGGCAATGTTGATATTCTAAAAACAGGGATGCTTGGATTCTTATTTTAAAACAAGTGTCTAAAAATAAAATATTTGACAACTAAGATTAAGTGAGAGGATCACTGCTGGAAGAAAGAACAGGGAATTTCTCTAACTCTTAGAGTTCATCAGAGAATGAACAGCTTGATTCCTCTTTCAAAACAGATGAACCATATTTTTACAGCCTTGAAATAACTGGATTCATAGAAGTACATAAATTATGATTATGACGTAATCAAGCAACTTAACCTCAGAAATGAAGTGAATCATGGGACAGCTCCAATAGCTAGCAATTTTAAGACCAGCAGTTTCTCATAGTAGTGGAGCTCTAATTTGGATAACAGAGTAGAGGTAGAATGAAGACACTGCCTCTCTGAGTAATTGCTTTTGTTACAAATGAAAGAGAACTGCATCCCATTATCCCGAAGTTTACATTACAATATGTGTAAGCCTCTAACTAAATCAAAGAGAAATAGTTAGAGAGTGTACAACTATTTGATATATTGGCTTCTGAAACACCATTGTACTCAAGGAAGCCAATAAATAATATTTTGAAAGGTAAGGATACATATAATTAACTTAACTGGACAGATAAAATAACCAGTTCTTGTACTGCTACACCTAAACTTTCAAGCTTGCATCTATAAATATGAAGCAGAGTCTAGTTGTTTATGCAAGTGTCAAAGTTTCCTGAAGGATAGGTTTTAGTTATTAATAAATCATAACATAAGAGAGGGATATAACACAATATCTAGCTAAGAAATTGTGTAGTCACAGAAAGAACTCTCACCTGCCTTGAAAAGTAAATCGCTCTGGGGAGCCGTACACAGCCAAAGGAATTCACAACTTTCCTTACTCAGGACATAATTTCAGCATTTAACCTTGTTTTGGTTGATCTATTTGGGTTGTGTGTGTCTTTTGTTCATATCACACTGTGAGCTTAGCAAGGGTAAGAACTCTATCTTCTTCATTTAACATCTACAGCTCACAGTACTTAGTGTCTAGCAGCTGCTACGTGATATTATTGATACTTAAACCACAGTGATATGTATTTGACCTCCCGTGCTTCAGGTAAGTCATAACATCCTGCTTTTGCTTTGTTTTGTGTTTTCTTCTCAGAAATTTTTTCCAACTCCCTTCAAGATTTTCAGGTGGTTTTCTACATCAAGTAATTTCTAAAGCTGGCACTTCATGTTGTTTAGTTTATATACAAACAATTATGTGCAAAGCCCTGGGCATCATGCTCTGATTGGCAAAAAGACTACGACCACCAGGAGTTTAAAAGTTCCAAAGGGGCAGCTACATAGTTACTTTGATGACTCTGAAAATGTGGTAGATTTTAATATCTGTGTACGTGCAGGGCAAGGACGATATTCCAAGTAATAGCATATTAAAACAGATATATGAATTAAAGAATTGAGTCTATTTCATTAACAGTGCTTTCACCTAAAATATGCATTAGTAGAAAATTTGAAAAGATAGATGTTTTTTTGCATTTTTTAAAGAAATTTGGAATCAGACAAACTATGTTTCAGTTCTGCAGTTTACCAACTAGGCAAATATGGGTTAATTGAATTTCCTGTGAGTGTGTGAGAGGAACTGAACAAGAATATCACAGTTTGTTATACAGATTAAATAGAATGTGGGTGTAGAGTATTCCTATTATAGTTGCTATTGCATATGACTCAATGAAATGAGCTTCATTAATCGCTAAGAAATATAGAAACAGTGAATGTTTTTGAGTAGGACTGATCTATCTTAAGAGACTTTTCTTACTTGGTACATATTCCAGAATGAAACCAGTTTGCTAACTAAAAAGATATTCTAAATAAAGACAGTATGAAATAGAGTAACAGTGCTGGGATTAGGAGTGAACAGAGGAGACGGTATGGAAATAAAATTATTTAGAACTAGCAACAGATTCAGGTTTGTACACAGGAAATATTGATGGCCCAGGAGTTCGGAAACCTAGGTTCCCTTTGTGACCCCTCACACCTACCTCGTATATGGCTCTATCTTTACTCATCTGTGATAAGGAATGGGGTAGCAAGGCTCTCAGTTCTTTTGTCATTTTAATATTATATGTTTCTGACTACGTAGACAACTGGGGTGTCAGGTGAAAGATGGAATCAAAATTTCAAATTTTAGTGAGAAACAGAAAAGTAACACTAAATATATGAATCTCAATGAGCAAGGATAAAAATTGATTTGGGACCAAAAATCTTGCTTTTTTTCATCTGTCTTCGTAGACTGTGACTTTGATTTGCTGGCAGAAAAATCAAGTGAAGATGTTTAGGGGTCAATTGGGAATATGGGCTTGACACTTTAGAGAGAAGATGTACGACAGGGGTTGATTTGGAAGTCCTCTGCACAGACGTGACAGTTGGCACTTTGATAGTGAATGATATCGCAGCGAGTACATCTTTTTTCTCAGAAAGGTAAAAAGTAGTTCAAAAATGGAGCCTTTGTCAAGACTCAATATAGTCAACGCTAAAAGAAGAAGAATCAGAAAAGGTGATAGAGTTTTTCAGTGACAAAATTAACAAATGTATGTTAAAAAATAAAAAGAGAAGGTTCGAGAAAAGTAATTCTTTGTATTCATATTTATTAGCCTTTATGGAGACATTACAATAACCACACAAGAATAGTATTAATAAACCAATTACAATTAAAATGATGTATTAGAGGATTAGACATTATCCTAGCTTGGAAATGACAGATTCCTGATTAATCTTAGACATTTGCAATGCAAGGAACTCTTAGTTATTACTTTAACAAGATCAAGGATGACGAGGAGTTAGAAGAGCCTGTTCAGTTGCATATTGGAATGGTATTATGCATCTTTCAGAAAAGAGAAGTTGAATTTCAAGGGGTCAAGTTTCAGGTGATGAGCTGAATACAAAAGAGAAAGTCTACTTCATCAAAAGCAGTCATGAACTAATAAACTGATACTTTGTAACCAATAAAGAAAACAAATTTAAGTGGTAATAAGTTAAGAAAGTAACAAGAAGAAAATCATACAATGTAATAAAGTTATATGACCTAATGTTTAGAAAGAGAAAAGAACAAAGAGGATATAATTAAAGAAATTAGAAATAGATATGTTTACTTATTAAGAACACCCCTCTGGATTTAGGATTTTCTTGGTGTTAGAACCCGGCTATGTTATTTATTCACTACTTCTCGACCTTAAGAAAGTTACTTATTTTTCTATGCCTAAGTTTCCTCACTGATCAAATGTGTATAATAGTAATACTTAAGGATTAAATAAACAGAAAATATCCAATTGCTCTTTCCCCTGTCTGTTATAATGCTCTTCCCGCAGCGTCTTCACTGCCTTCAAGTCTGTGCAGATGCTTCCCTCTCAGGGGGGTCTTCCCTGGCCACCTACCTAAAATTTCAAATTTCCTCATGCCCCATACATTTTATATTTCTCTTCCCACTTTAAATATTGTTAGTGCCTATTATTAGGTAATCTACCATTTTTTACTTATTGTGTTCATTGTCATTCTATCCTACTCCAGTATACGCTTCCCAGTGGCATTACCTTATTTACACTTTGTTCAGCATACTTCAAAGGCTTGGATAATATTTATTGAATGAATGAATAAAAGTGAATATCAAAATAAACAGGTGAGTCTTCTTGCAGTTTCTTTCCCCAATACATAAACTGATAGGCAATCTAAGCAAGTCTCTGTCCTCTGAAAATTGTATCAAAATCTCTCTTGAATATAACACCAGCATTGCACTGACAGCCAGCTTACTTCCTGATACTTCCATTGCAGACACTTCAGTCTAGTGAGGGCTCGTCGCCTATTCTAATACAACCAACTATTCAATTTTCCTTAACTCTCAATCACACTTTTCTCATGTTCTACACCTTGCCATGTTCAGCCTTATTCTCACAACCATCTTAGAACTTCAAATGAAGTAGCGTCATAGAATCCCTTTGCGACAGCTTGCTTGGTAGCCTCTTAAGAAGCAGTGAAAGGCTGTGTGTGTGTGTGTGTGTGTGTGTGTGTGTGTAGAACATGATAGGTTGTATTTATTTCAATTGATATATAAACAGATGTTTTATATTATTCTCCATACTTGCCTATTATTTCAGGTATTTTTTTAATTTTTAGTTTAATTGTTGTTCAAGTACAGTTTTCTGTCTTTTACTCCCATCGCAGCCCACTCCCCTAGTCCTCCCCACCTCCCTCCCATTTCCACCCCTCCCAGTTTTTGTCCATGTGTCCTTTATACTTGTTCCTGTAAACCCTTCCCCTTTGTGTATATATTTTTTGATCCTCACCTGAAGATATGCTTACTGATATGAAGAAAGAGAGGGAGAGAGAGAGAGAGAACATTGATTTTGAAATATCAATGAATTGCCTCTCATATGCACTCCAATGGTCAACTGCGAATTGAACCCCCAGCCCAGGTCTGTGTCCTGACCAGGGTGAAACTGGAAACCTTTTGGTGTATAGGAGGATGCTCCAACCACCTCAGCCACCCAGCAAGAGCTCAAAATGTATTTTTATATTTATGTGAACCTGGCAAATTGTGCATCCATTTATATCATCTAAATGTAAGCAGTTCACAAAGACTTTCTTTAGAAAATAAATCAACATTTTTGATGCAATAAAACAAACAAACCAACAACTATGCCTATGACTTATTAACACAATGACAATGGTGTTAATAACAATTTCTAACTTTGGTATGTAACCTTTGATAAATTGCTAAGCCACCCTTTCTTAAAACACACTAAAGCCTTGGCCTGGTAGCTCAGGTGGTTAAAATATCCAAATACATCAAGATTGTGGGTTTGATTCCTAGTCAGAGCACAAACAAGAAGCAATCAATGAATGCATGCATAAATGGAACAATAAATTATTCCTTTAAAATCTCTCTCCCTTAATCTCTTTCTCTAAAATAAGTAAATATAATTTTTTACATCAAGGTTGTATAAAAAGTTCTTTAAAATTATGAGAAAGAATTTAATTCTTGATGTTGACACTAAAATAGATGGATGTTTTATTTGTGTTAGTAAGAGAGTAAGTAAGTAACTCTATTAGAAGTTCATTTTCTATTACAAGAGATGAAAAGCACAGCCAAGTTCAAGATGAATGAGTGTCAATATTATCAATATTGTCTGTTGAAAGGAAACTTTGGAGAAATATTTCACATTTATTGCAAATCATGAGGTTTGTTTACTGTTACGAGGTCATTTTCTTCATTTGCCTACTTGACAAGTTATACAAGACACTTAGTTTGAATTATATATAGACCTTTTTCAGGTTTTTTATTATCCTCACTATTTTTTCTATTTTCCCTTCTTTTTTGCTGTTCTATAAAAGCCAGAATCCTTTAAGGGGCATGGCTTCTGCCTCAATAAAACTTATATTCAGTTTATAATTAATTAGTTTATTTTTAGAATTTTATCTATTGTAGATCATTTAGACTGCTTCCATAATTATTGTCTGATTTAATTTCATCTCACTTCCTCATTTAAAAGTATTGGATTGTGATTCACTGAAAATGTCAAATACCTAAACTCTTTCAACAGTCATTCAATACTAATTTAATACATTTACTTTCTACTCTCATTTCATTCAGCAAATATTTATTATTTGGTAACTCCATACCCTAGGAGAAAATCTACCTATTCTCTGAAACCAACTAAACTTCTACCTTTTTAAATAAACAATTAAATGCCCTAACTTGTGTTCTACTTACACGAAATGACTCTAGCACTTCTGTTGGTGTTATTTTATGGACCCTATGATTTTTTTTCCTACTGTAGAGTGTTTGTGACATTTTTTTTTTTTTTTAAAGATTTTATTTATTTATGTTTAGAGAGGGAAGGGAGGGAGAGAGAGAGAGAAACATCAGTGTGCGGTTGCTGGGGTACATGGCCTGCAACCTAGGCATGTGCCCTGACTGGGAATCGAACCTGCGATGCCTGGTTCGCAGCCCGCGCTCAATCCACTGAGCTACACCAGCCAGGGCCTTGTGACATTTTTAAAAACTATTTACATGTGTTGTATGGCCAGATTCTTGGTTCTTTAAATTTTTTGCCCTAAATTAAAAGCATCCCATGCCTCCTTTTGGCACTTTTAATATGTAAATTACTGGCATACTGTGGGAACAATTTTATCTTCTTTAAAGCCTTCTTAGCTGAAAAATAATGGAACTTAGGTTGAACAATACATAGGCAGGAAGTCCCAACAAGCAGGAAAGGAAGTTTGAAAACTCTGACATGTAATTTTAGATGCCTGGACACAAGTATGAAAACATCTTTTCTCATTAGAAAGTGTACGTGGACAGGGAGGGTACAGGGGCAGGGAGGAGAGGTTGGCAAACATAAAATCTGTCTCTCTACTCCTGAAATCTGTAGTTATGCTAAAATGGTTTATATCAGATAGACCTGACAAATAATTTTATATTAAACTTGTTTGATTATATAATACTTTATATCCCTAAGTAGAGCAGAGTGGGAAAAATTTAGGAATTGTTGTTACCAGTAATATTCCAGATAAATTTGATTAGATTCATAATTCTTACCAAGGAGTTTTATCTTACAACTCTGTCTGTAAATTTATCCAATTAACCTAGTTAATTAAAAAGTGAAAATATTTAGCTCTTTCACAGGTCCTCACCCAGGCAGTGGGGTCAGGATTTGGTAGCAGTGGGGTCAGGATTTGGTAGCTGGTGCTGAAAGAAAACCCTTGAATGCATCCTTTGCCCTGGGACTGTGACAATGGCAGCTGTCACTCAACGACACAGAGAGAAAAAAAAAAGTGAAAATATATCGATAGCCTCAATGTATTAAAGATTTAAGTCTCAGATTAATTTATTTTATAAATATTTATTGAGCACTTACTATGTGTGAGACACTGTTCCAAGCACTTGTGCTTGACAGCTTGCATGTTGGTGCAAGAAGACAGACAATAAACAAATACAAAAAATGGGTTAATGATAAAGAGTATGTGTGTAAATAATTGAAGTAGGATGAAGTTTATATCAAATAACAGAGTGGACATTTTAGACCGGGCAGCTGGAAAATGTTTTGCTGAAGAGGCGTCGTTTATGCTAAGGTCTGAATAGCAAAAGCATGTAGGGGAAGATGAGTGGGAGACGAGTCCAGGCTGTGGGGCAAGTGGGACAAAGGCTGTGAGGCTCTAGCAACTGTGGCGCATGTGAGAAACAGAAAGAAAGTGAGCCTCGTAGGGGACAGAGGGTAATGTGAGACGAAACACTCAAGGAAGGTGGAAGCAATTTATGTACGACTTTGTTAAGTCATGAGGGAAAACATAATTTCATTTTGCAATCAGAAATCTAGAAATTGACATAATGTAACCAGATGACTGTTGTGTAGAGAATGTATACAGTCATTTATTCAACAAACATTCACTGAGCATTTTGCAGACACAGACACTGTTCTACAGATGAGGAGGATATGTGCCATGATATCGGCTTTTTTACATTTGCTTTATATTGGAAAAACACAGAGTAAACAATAAGCAAATGAAAAAATATACAACAGGTGGAAAAATGTAAATGCTAGGGAGAAAGGAAAAAGCATAACAGGGAGGGGGAAATGAGGAATGCTATAGGAGAGGGAAGATGGGTAGTCAGGGAAGGCAATATTAAAAATACATTTGAACAAATACTTGAGAATAAAGGAAGGAGTGTGAAGCCAATTCATTTTACTCCATTATTTTTATAGTTAAGGAAATGCCAACTGTAGTGTTAGATTTCAACTTATATTTTCACCTCTTATCGGCACCTTTATTTCATTCCATGGCTTGAAAATTGCTCTTTAACTTTTGTATTGTTTCAACACAGTATTCAAACTTTATTTTGTTGACACTAAAAAAAGTTCTGTATTTAATGAATTTTAGATAATGCTCTAGACAAACATCTTTCTATGATTTTTTATTTGTTTGCATGGTTTTGCTATCACCTCTCAATACCATTCTTTAATTTGCAGTAATTCAAACAGATACAATTATCAAAATAGCTGCAACAAAACTTTGATGGTTAATTTTATGTGTTAAGTTGGCTAGACAATAGTATTCAGTTATCTCGTCAAATACTTTTCTAGATTTTCTCTGAAGATAATTTTAGATGAGATTATTATTTCAATCAGTAGTCTTTGAATAAAGCAGATTACCTTCAGTAATGTCAATGGGCCTCATCCAATCACTTCAGAGCCTTAAGCGATGGGAAAAAATTAAAGGAAGACTGATTTCCTAGGAGCAGTGAGGAATTCTGCCAGCAGACTGCTTTCAAACTTAAGTTGCAACATTGATTCTTCTGTGCTTTTCAGCCTGACAGCCTACTCTGAGGATTTTGGACTTGCCAGCCTCCACAATCCTGTGAACCAAATAAATGTCTCTATTTCTCCAAGTCCGATCTAGATCTAGATCTAAAGATGGATATAGATATAGATACAGGTACATTCAAATATGTAGATAGGTATATCCTATTGATTGTTTATGTAATACAGAAGATATATTCTGAAAAAATAGAATGTTTTCTAATAATGTTGGAAGAGATAAAATAGCCAATAATCAATAATTATTGATTATTGGAATGCTAACATGGACAACTGTGCGGGGGCTGCAGTGGTGGTGGGGAAGGTGGAGGGCATGAGTGATGACGCACAGACACTCGACTTGCAGTGGCAAACAACACACTGCCAACATGGTGTGTTGTAGAATTGTGCACCTGCAACCTGTGGATTTTGTAAACCAGTGTCCCCACAATAAATTCAATAGAAGAAACGCCACCAGAATGCATAAAAGGAAAATTGTGAGAAGGAAGAAAAAAACATTATTTAAAATATAAATGCTGAAGTAAGCTGATATAAAGTTACCATTATAATTAGTTTATTTAAAGTAAATTCCAAAATTTAAATATATATATATATAAATATATATATTCTATTAACAGAAATATGATAGAGTAGAAAATGAACTAAATTTGTTTCAGACCAAGCAATGAACTCAAAATCGTGACAACAAAGAAATAAGTAAAGTCATAGACCCAAACAAGCTACAACTTCTCAGTCTAGAAGTGGTTGCCCATTTGCCCCTGTGGTACTCCCACAGGTATCTTCTTATTTCATGTGTCATTGCCTCCAAGCTGCTGTGTTTTAGTCAAAGGATATACCAGATTTAAATTGAGATAATGAGGTTATATCCTAAGAAATTTTGAAATAGAAAATCAGAGAAAGCTAGCTAATTTACCTGTGGATGGAACTGAAAAGTGTAGATCTGGCCCATTTAGATCATGTGCTTAATAAAGCAGTAAAGACAGCTCAGGGAGTAAGGTTGAGAAAGGGAGAGAGGAAGAATGAAAGACAGGAGTGAAAGAGGAAAAGGGAAAACTTGAAGCAGATACACAGTCATGAACGGAGGTGAGTAGAGGAAAGAGACCTCTCTTGGTTCATGAGCAGTACCACCCCTCAGATACCGACTCTTGTAGAATCTGTGAAGAGTGTAGTATCTTAGTCTAGACTGCTTCTCCAAACAAAAGGTTCTTGGCTAAAACAGGCTGAAGAAGTTCCTATGACAGAGAGAAGTTGTGAATTCAGAGGTTTCCTGAGAGCAGTAAGATAGTCTGGAAGAGAGTTGAGGTAACACACAGAAGCAGAACCAGAAGAAAAGGAAAGAAAAACAAAAGACAAACAGCCAAATAAAAATGTGCCTTCTGAATAGGTTATTTTTTAGAAAATCGTATGAGTATTATAATGAGATGAATTTTTCACACATTATATTGAAACGTTCAATTTAGTAAAATGTCATTATCATCAGTTTTACAGTCAGCCAGTATTTAGAAGTAAAACAGGGTGGCTAGTTTGTTGTTGTTGTTGTTACAGTTAAGATAATGGCATAGTCTCCCAAACTAAGAAACTTGATAGGCCTAGGCCAGCAATCATGACTTACCCATAACTATTCCTTGCTAGAAATCCCAAGCAAAGTGAGGTCTGGAAAAAGTAAGAAACAATTCACATCCAAGTTTGAACCTCGGAGTTGCTGAGGAGAGTTGAACAGCAGGACTGACTCTGACAATTTCTCAGTATAAATTTGACAGATCTAGTATGTGTCTCTGGTCTAAAAAATGTTTCTGAGAAATTCTTGGATGGCACAGAACATTAACACTTTAGCATCAACTTAACAAAGGATCTGACCCTGTAGGGATATTGTGCTTGTTAGCTAGAGTGCCCCCAAATTCTAGGTTTAAAAACAAAACAAAAACTCTTGTGTTTAATCATTGTGACATCTTCTAAAACCATTGACTGTCCCAAGAATCCAAGTACTTCAGTCTTGTAAATAGTATCTTCTAGATACTGCTTCTCACCAAGATGGAACATTAACATTTCTTGTCAAACCAAGGGACCTAAACTGTAAACACACAGGCATGGACATGATTTCATCAACCAAAGACTTTCCTTCCAGAGAAAATCCAGACATTCATTTGCAAGCCAGAACAAGATCTGTATTGTTATTTAATTCTTCATTTCTTGCAAACTGCCTGTCTTACCTTGTTTTATTTTCAATGCATGATCTAAATGAACACAATGGATTAGCAAAATTATTGATAATTTCAATTATGCATTTAGTGTGATTGCCAAAATATTTATTTAAATAATCTCAACCTGGATAGATCTATATCTTTACTTTCTGATAATTTTAGGAAGCTCTTTTTCAACACCCCTAGAATAAGCCTATTCCACTCTCCAAATTTGTTATTCTTTTCTTTTTGCTTTTTCTCCTCTTTCATGTTTTTTGTTGCTACTATTCATTTTGCTAGAATTGTTTCCTTATTATTGTATGTCACTTTCAATTGAGAATAACTCCTTGAAGACACTAGTTTTTATGCCTCATGTCAGCCACAATGACCTAATATCACTTTATATCCATGTCTCTATACAACCTAAGTAGAATTGGAATTGACCATCAGATTCTGTGTGTTCTGTTCCTGGCTGCCTGTCACAAATGCCCTTCAAGTAATATGGCTTCTATTCCAACAGTTCTGCCAATCATGTAAGACATAAATGAATCTTCCAGACACAGCTATTTCTAAAGCTATTTATGAGGTGGCATAGCCTATATCTTGATGACTCTAAATGGTTACAAACTCTCATTTTGAGATGGAACATGTGTAATGCTCTATGAATCATTATTCATGATAGTAAAAATAGCAGTACCACCCAGTGAAAACAATAGCAATAATGGCTCTGGTTTATTCTTTGCAACTTAGAGTGACTCATTCAATTCTCTGAAGAGCTAATAAATACCTGTAAAATATGCGTTAATTTAGTGTACTAAAAAAGATGTGTTATATAAATGCATGATAATCAAATAACAATAGCAACACTGTGCTCATAACTAATGAATAATGAACTATATGAAAAACATGACTTCAATCTTAAATTTTAGAATTAGATTTAGAGTTTTATTTTATTTCATATAAGAAAGTGCAAAATTAAACATTGGTTCTAATATTCAAGTGTAATGCATTAAAAGTTGAGTTTTCACACTTTGGAATTGGGAATTTAATTGAAAGCCTTTCATTCCTTGTTTCCCCTAGCCTAAGTGTTTATCATTTTCTTTACTCTTTCCCTCTATCCTATGTAAGCAGAAGCTTCATAACTTTTTAAAACTTCAGTGATCCAGTGATCACTATATTTTTCAAAATATATAAGCAACCAGAATCAAGCCCCAAACTGATATATGAGGTCTGTCCTGCAAGTATCCCGCCATGCACTATGAAAAATAGAGATATTTATTTAAGAAGATACAAGAAACATTGTACGTAGGATGACGGTGCCTCAGTCCTCTTCAAAGTAACACCTTGGGACCTCACACAGTTCTCCTAGTGTCTCTTCCACTGTCCAAAACACTGCAAAACCCTGTGCTGGAGTCACCATCAGCTGCCCCATCTTATTTTCCTGAATCTCACTGAGAGTCTGAAATCTCTTCTCTTTCAAAGATGATTTTAGTTTTGGAAAAACAGAAGTCACAGAGTGCCAAGTCTGGACTGTATGAGGGCTGAGTGACCTGGGCTGCAGATCTTTGTTGATTGCAGCCCGTACATGTTCAACATTCTCAGGTGTTCTGCTTGTTTTAGGCCTTCCGGAATGTCAATCACTTTCAAAAGATTCTCAACCATCTTTGAAGTGTTTACACCACACTTTTATTTGTGCTGCACACATTGCATCATCCCTGAAAGTCTTCTGAAAGATCCAAATTGTTTCCATGGAGGAATGGCCCAGCTTAATGCAACATTTGATGCAGATTCAGTGCTCTACTTTTTCAGTTATTTTGAATGTGACAGCCACACAGTATGCATGCTCATTCAACAGTGTCCACCATCCCCACTGACTAGTCCAGTAAAGTTGTCATTGTTCAAGCATGCACATTCCAATCCTCTCTCCTTGGCTGCCAGGTTACGATGTCCTGAGAATCATTCTCATATTAATAATGGTTGGACTTTTTCCAGACATACCTCACACAGTCTTTGAGTCCTTGGCAGAATCAAAGATGAACACGAGATTGTGAAGAAGCTTACCATCAGGGGAAGAAGAAAGAGACAGAAATGATTTGTAGAAATCACTAACATCATATACACAAACTATTTCTATCAAAGAGGATGCTATTTATAATTTCCTGCAACATTCTTTTCCCTTTCTCAAGTTCTTTACTCCTCAAAGATATTCTGGAGCTCTCATGTTCCAGATACAGAGCTTGCCCTTTGTCTTTTCTCCCTGTACTTTCCATTTCTTTATTTCTTAAATTGATCAAGTCTTTCTCATAGGAACAAATAGTCCTTCTTCAGGAGATAAAAGTGGGGAGAAAAATCATCAGACAAATACAAACTTGTATTTGGCAGATGAGGTGAAGATAAAAAGCAGGACATTGTTACACAGATGTAATTGATCTGTCCCTTATGGGTAACTCAAATACAATGGTCAAGAGTGAGTTGTAGGCTCTGGAATGCCTACATCCAAATAGCTGCTCTATCAATTACTTTTTCAATGACCTTGAACAAATGTCTTATATGGTTTTCTTTGTATATATAAGCATTTATGTCATAAATATATATTACAAATGAATTTAAAAATGAATAAATGAATGAATATAATAATAAATGTAATGATATACTCACATGACTATATATCATTATATAATATAGAATGGATATCGGTGGGGCAAAGGTAGGTTTACTGTTGTGATTACATGAAACACAAAGTTTATTCTTGTATTATTATTTGTTAATTATCATATTATTGCCCATAGAAATAACTGAAAGCCTGTTTTTTCCCTACCCTGTATAATAATGAACCTAATAATAATACCTAACTCATAGGGCCATTGTACAATTTGGTGAATAATTAAATATTGAATCCCTAGTACATTGTCAATTATATGGCTGATGCTCAATAAAAATTTACTATATTTTTTTATTATTGTTACCCTGGCCTGAAATTTGAATTTGTTTTCCAACTGTATAATAAATGAATTAGCAAAAATCATTCTTTTGCATGGATGATTATTTCTCAGTGAATTTGATGTTTGTGCAGTAAAGCACTTAGGCTAACCACTTTACTCACACAACTTTATTTACTTCTGTTCTCTAAAAATGTGTAGTTACATTTCATAGTGAAAGTCTGTTATTTCCATGATGAGATCTATAAAATATTATTTCTATAATTTAGGAATACATGAAATGAATTATTAATTATGTTTAAACTTGACTATACATTCTAGACAAAAGGCAGTTTTAAAAAGATAAAAATGATCAGGCCCTATCAAAAGATATTCTGACTCAGTAAGTCTATGGTCAAACTAGGCATTTGTAATTTTTTTATCCTCCTTAGATTCTGCAAATGTACAGCCAGAGTGAAGAAAATCCATGGATATACATGATTATATCATACAATCTGAGTTCTGAAAGAAATTTTACCAATTATCTAATCCAAATATCTCTATAACTCAGATTCGTTCAGTATGTGTTTGAACACATCTATCTGATGTAACCCATTTTTTGAGTAGCTCTGCAAGACAGGGAAAAAATACTGCTTTTTCACCAGTTAGCCTTTCAAATATTTGAACAATTGGCATTTCTACTGTGCCCAGCAGACTTTTTCTTACAAGGCTAAGCATCGCAAACTCTTTCTAGTAACCTGTGTGCAGACAATGCTTTTTCTTGTTCAGTTTGGCACTCAGGCCGAACACTGAGCAATATATGACCATCGTTGTATGTATTCTTTGTCTACTAAACCAGTCTAAAAATACGTTAATTTTAAGGTGCCTATTTTATAATTCATACATCCTGCTGTTAACATAGATACTATATTAGCTATCTATTACTGCATATCCACTTACTCTCAAAACTAAGCAGGTAAAAGCAACACACATTATAAATGGCATTATTATAAAGTGACAAAACATTTATTTTATCACATCATTTCTGAGGGTCAGGCATGTAGTAGTGGCTTATCTAGGTTTTCTCTCAAGATCTCTCATGAAGCAGCAGTAAAGTTTTGGGCTGATGTCAGTGGTTACTGGCGGGTGTCAGTTTCTCCCTGGCTGTTAGCTGGTGACTTCACTTCTTTATCATGTGGGCCTTTCTATAGAGCTGCCTCATGACATGGCAGCTGACTTCCTCCAGAGAAAGTAGTACAAGGAACAGATGCAACACCCAAGACAGAAGCTTCAATCGTTTACAAACCTAATAACAGAAGTGGCATGCCATCATTTCTGTATGATGATCTTAGAGGCAAGTCATTAAGTCTAGCTAACACTCAAGAGGAAAAAATAACCTCTATACCTTGAATGAAGGAGTGTCAAAGAACTTGCACATATAATTTTAAAATCACCACAGCAGTGATCCTGAATTGGTGCAATTGCTCTTCTTGTAAATAACTAAAGCACTTTATCATCCTTTCAGATGTATTTTTACAAGGTTATTGAGACTTTATTTTTATTCACATTCTAACTTATTCCCTTTCCTTCACAACCTCATGTTATTTGATCATTTGATAATCACACAATGTATATATTTACCTAAGCTAAATGTAAAACTCTTGAGACAGATCTGAGCATGGCACTGACATGGTAATAAACCAGCCCTCCAGGATGACGCTAATTCATAGTGCAGTATACACCATCACTTACAAAGCTTATCCCATACAATGACATCTTTTCACCTTCAAAAGGGCATAATGTGACACTCTGTTGAAATATTGATCTACAAATAATATTTTCACCAGGATTTTTCTCAGGTATGGCTCAGAAATATCATAAAGGTGGGAAGTAGAGTTATCCTTCTTCCCCAATAAATGAATCATTATGTTTTGCCATAAAAACATCTGTGGCAATCGATTCTGAAATGCACCTTCACATCTGATCAGTTTCAACTTTCTTGCATCTCCCCTATTTTCAATGACTTCTCAGATACCCTTGGGCTGCTTTGTGGATTATTGTGGAATTATCTTTATAAATTAAAAAGTAACATCTAAAGGAGAATTAGTCTATTTAAAGCCAATAAGTCTATTTTTTATATATTACTTGTTTGCATTATTTTGGAAGCTTCAGCATATCCTCTCTTAAATTTTTTCTCCCATTTAATAAAGGTTTCTCATTTTCTAATCATCATCAAATGATAAATTATTAAGTGGAAGCCAAACTAGCACAGGACTTGAAACAACTAAAAATGATAGTATTATTTTTACCATTGTAACTGTATGACATCAGAATATCAAATCAAACTGGAAGTCTTATCATATTGATACCAAAAATATTTTCTAGAAAAAATTATAAAAGTATGACTTTTAGTTTCCAGAAGGTGAAGCTTTTTGGGAGTTTTAAGGGTAAGATAGTCAAAACAAAATCCAGTCTGTTTTGAAAAATCTAGTCTATTCAACTTCTCTTAAAAGTCAAGTTCTAATTCCCTGAAGTAAAGACTGAAGTTCAGTTTCCAAGAAAAAATTTTCTACAAAAGTTTTATAAATATTTTCTTATTGCAATAAATTTATATCCTCTGACCATCCAGATTACGTGTGTGTGTTTGTGTGTGTGTGTGTGTGTATCATCATTTTATTGGCTGTTTCAAGGCCTTTTTGATTTTATTCTGAGGGTTTTTCTCTTCATAGTAATTTAACTTTTACAGATCTTTGGTATACTAATCTGTGTAGAACTAGGCCATTTGTATGTATTAACCCTCTCTGGAAATACGTGTCCTTGCCATCCTGGGGCCAGAGTGCAGCTCTAAACCTCCTTCAGCAACATTCAACATCAGTACATAAAATAACAGTCAACTAAACAAAAAACAGAAAACAAAACCAAGATCACGTAAATACAACAAAACCAAAAGAATGATGAGAAAAAAGAAAAAGAATTTAAATTTTAGCTGTACTCTCATTCCCAAAAGTACTGTAACATACTGTAAGATAGAAAGAAGAATTTGTAGGATATCATTGAGACACATTTGAGAAAATTAGTACAGATAACTTTTTCTGACAAATTTTAAATAGTGTAATTTTTACTATCATTAATTGAAAATTAGGTGATGAACAATAGCAAAACATGAAATTGTTTCCTTGCCCTTGAGAGGTTCTCATTATTCTTCATTTCTTCCCCAGATATCTCCTTTTCAATCTGATTTTCTGTAATTTTAAGAACTTAGGGTAGAGTAAGTGCTGCTGGTATTAGACCAGGCACCATGGTTTGAAAAATCCCCAGGCCTTTTTTTTTCAGAGACTTCCTGACAAATGGTAGGGTAGATACACTTTGCTTCCTCCTACAACCAAAAGAAGGACAACAAATTAAAAAAAAAAAAAAAAAAAAAAAAAAAAAAAAAAAAAAAAAAAAAAAAAAAAAAAACCAGAACTGGTAGAAAACCAAACTGTATGGAAGTCCAACAACAAGAAGTTAAAGAAGAAAAATTCTTCCAGACCAGTAGGAAGGGTAGACAGGCAGCCTGGGCAGAGAGGACTCTCCACAAAGTGTCAGCTGGTGGAGCAGACAGTCCCATGTTTCAGTGAAGATAAACCTGGAGGAACAACTGGGGAGTGAGACAGACTTCACAACCCAGGATTCCAGAACAGGAAAATAAAGCTTCAAAACCTCTGACTGAAAAAAACTGTGGGGATTGTGATGGCAGGAGAAACTCCCAGCCTCACAGGAAAGTTCATTGGAGAGATTCATAGGGTCCTAGAAAGTACACAAACCAACCCACCTGGAAATTGACACCAGAAGGGTCCAATTTGCTTGTGGTAGTGGGGAAAGTCACTGAAAACAGCTGAGAGCTGAGCAAGGGACATTATTCCCTGTCAGACCTCTCGCCCACATACATCACCAAACAGAATGAAGAGAGTTGCCCTGCCCCAGTGAAAACCTAAGGCTCCACACCTTACTAGTAACAGGTGTGCCAAGACAAACAAATATGGCCCAAATGAAAGAAGAGATCAAAGTTCCAGAAAAAATACAACTGAGCAATGAAGAGATAGACATCTTATCAGATGCACAGTTTAAAGCACTGGTAATCAGGATACTCCCAGAAATGGTTGAGTATGATCACAAAATAAAGGCAAAAGTGAAGGCTATCAAAAGTGAAGCAAAGGAAAATGTACAGGGAACCAACAGTGATCAGAATGAAACCAGGACTCAAATCAACAGTTTGGAGAAGAAAGAAGAAGTAAATATTCAACCAGAACAGAATGAAGAAACAAGAATTCAAAACAAAACAAAACAAAACAAAAACAAATGAGGAGAGGCTTAAGAACCTCTGGGACAACTTTAAACATTCCAACATCTGAATCATAGGGGTGCCAGAGGAGTAGAGGAGCAAGAAATTGAAACCTTATGTGAAAACATAATGCAGGAGAACATTCTTAATTTGGCAAAGGAAATAGACTTCCAAGAAGCCCAGGAAGCTCCGAGAATCCCCAAAAATTTGGACCCAAGGAAGCACACAACAAGGCACATCATAATTCTATTACCCAAGATGAAAGATAAGGAGAGAATATTAAAAGCACCAAGAGAAAAGGAAACAGTTACCCACAAAGGAGTTCCCATAAGACCATCAGCTGATTTCTCAAAAGAAACCTTACAGGCAAGAAGGGGCTAGAAAAAAATAAATATTCACAGTCATGGAAGTCAAGGACCTACATCCAAGACTACTCTATTCAGCAAAGCTATCATTTAGACTGGGAGGGCAGATAAAGTGCTTCCCAGATAAGGTCAAGTTAAAGGAGTTCATCATCACCAAACCTTTCTTATAAGAAATGTTAAATATTAAAAAATGTTATTTAAGAAAAAGAAGATAAAAATATGAATAATAAAATGACAACAAATTCAAAACTTCAACAACCAAACTTAAAAAAAATACAAAAACAAACTAAACAAACATCTAGAAAAGGACCAGATTCAAGGAAATGGAGATCACATGGAGCATTATCAGTGGGGTGAAGAAGGGGAGAATGGGGAAAATGTACAGGGAGTAAGAAACATAACTGGTAGGTACAAGATAGACTGGGGCAGGTTAAGAATAGTATGGGAAATGGAGAAGTCAAAGAACTTATATATACAACCCATGGGCATGAACTGAGATGGGAGAATGATGGTAGGAGAAGCAGTGCAAGGCAGAGGGGAATAATGGGGAGAAAAAAAATTGGACAGCTGTAATAGCATAATCAATAAAATATATCTAAAAAATAAAAGAAATATCCCCAGGCCTGACACCCTATTGAACAGGAAACTACTTATTAAAATTGTTCAGGAAATAGTTTTAACAAAAAAAAAAAAAAAAAAGCCTTAACGGATGTCATAAAAGGCTAATGATAATGCAGCACTGACTACTTCAATTAAGATGTAATATTTCCTGGAAAAAACATATATATTCTGTAAAGTACCTTCTGGGAATTTTATTCACAATAAGTAGCAGAAAAATAAAAAAAGAAAGAAAAAATTAACAGGAAAAGCAGAATTTAACTGTTGAGTAAAACTTACCTCAGAAAAAATGGGTCGTAAGCTGTCCTTTAGAGTGTTTATGAGTACACAATAGGTAAAATAAATTAATTTTATGTTTTTATGTTTGAAAGTTAAATTTAAACACAGAGTCATAGGGAAAGGAAAAGTTCGTTTGTCCAAAAATTCTTAGTGCTTCTCAAGTGCTGTCATATAACATCCTTGGATCATTTATACCATTAACATTATAAGTATCACTTTCCTTCATATTTTCTCTCTTCATGGCATGTTTATGAGCACAGAAAAGGTAATATTCATAACTTTACATCTATGGCCATGTTGGGCAAGTAATACGCATCAATGAAAATCTTTATTAAGTGAATGAGTGATGAATATAATCTTAACTACACAAAACAACCAATGTATAAAGAGTTATTTTTTTAGTGCAGTGGGGTAGCCTCTTGGATACTTTTACTTCTAAATAAGTATATTTTTTATTTATTTTCAGTAACTGTCTCAGAGGTGATTTTCATGGAGACATCTAAAACATGAAAAATGTCACATGCAGGTAAAACTGAAGTTGATATTTTGAGAAAATGTAGACAAACAGATTAAATGAAAACTGAAAGAAGAAACAGGATATGTTTTGCTAAAGAAGTTAATCACTTGAATTCTATGTGGACAATTAGGATAGTTATATGTTATGGGTAGTCGTGTTTATTTGAGATGAAATTATTGATCAACTCTGAGGAACAAGAACTAACCCACAGATAATGTATGCAGAAAGGAAAAGAGCCAGGCAAAGGGACATTTGGGTAACACCTTGGATGTGTGTCTCACATCAACATAGACCCTTTGTTCTTGTGACCTAACAAAGATGTTTTCGGCTAGATAGGTAAATCTAAGGTCCACTACCATATCATGTTTCTAATGATATCTCTTCCTTTAATGTAAAGAAGGCCTCCATTCCTTCTTATCAAAGACCCCTATTAAAGGACAAAATGTATTCCATTTTATGTTCTAAAATCAGTGGTTTTCAACTGGGAGTGATTTTCTTTCCTAAAGGGGTATTTAGCAATGTTTGGAGACATTTTTGAGTATGACCACTGGGGCGATGCCGGCGGAGGCCAAAAATGATGCTAAATGTTTTACAGTTCAGAGGGGAGGCCTCCACACCCAACAACAAAGCATCTGATTCAAAATGACAATAGCACCAAGACTGATAAAACTTATTCAAAGGTAAACGTCTGAATATAGCTAATAATGTAAATTACATAGTATTTAAAACAGCTATTATTATTAATATAAACCTGACCAATGATAACAAATCATACTTTGTTATCTGCATATAGAATATAGCTACTGACCTTATCTTAGTGGTTTGAATCAAACTACTGTACTCAATTGCTCAGTGAAAACATGGCTTTAAAATGGTATTACAATTTCTACAGCTGCATACTTGTTAAATTGTCACCCTACCAATGTCTTCTTTTGAAAATAAAGCAGAAATCTGTTTTTGGCATTTGGTTCCCCTCCAACAAAATAATCGTGATTAAACTGGTGCTGTTTTTTTTTCTCTCTTCAAAATAAGACAATGTTTCGGTGTAGTTGAGAGTGAATCACCTTAGGGATTAGTCACCAAAAAATACACGTTATAAGCTCTTTGAAATGTAAAAGTACTGTTAAATATATAGCAGCTCCTAGTCCCACCCACCCTGTTGTTAGTAAAGATAGAAGGATGTTTAATAAGCATGAGGCAATAAACACCACCTGCTTTTAAAGTACAGGGATCCTGACATTTGCCTTTTTCTTTGTATTTAAAGTCTGATATTCACATTGATTTATGCTAGTATTTGAAAACAGATTGACTTTTAATATAGTGTATCAATTTCAAAATGTAAAGAATAGAACACTACCTATATATTTTCATACACCTAGTGATGCCTGCAAAATTAAATACCCAAATATTAAAACTAGTTATCACAGAATGATATATTTATAGCTAATTTTAATACAATTTTCAATAATTAATAAAGATTTTATTATAATAAATTAGTAGGATTCATCTTTTTAAAAGCTTAATGTACCCAGAAAACTCAGATCATTATAATGATTTTTAAAATGAAAATTGATTATAATATATACTTTTAATCTGCTTCCTTCACTTGAAAAATACCATGATCAATCCCTCTCTCTTTGACCCCCATTCTGTCTCTCTCTCTCCACGGCATGCAGCCTCACATCCCCACCTCGTACACACAAGCACAAGGTTTAAATGCTGCATGACTGCATTCCATCTATGGATATAATAAGTTATTGAACTAGTCCTCTATCATCAGACATTTTGTTGTTTCCAAAATTTTTGCTCATATGTAAAGCTTCAAAGAATAAGAGTTTCATATATGCTTATACACATATACATATATATATGCATATATATATGTATATAAAAACTTTGTATATATATAAAGTTTTCTTGATAATTCCCTAAGGATAAATTCTTAAACATACACAACTGAATCAAAGGAAAGCTTTTTTTTTATTTTTTCAATTTTCTGTTATACAGTGTCAAATAACCTTCCTGGAATGTTTCCTTTTCCTGAAATTTATATTTATGTATGTATGTATGAATCAACATGCTCTTATTTACTGAATTTATTGGGGAATCATTCGTTAATTAAATAATATATGTTTCAGATGTATAATTCTACAATGCATCATCTGGGTATTGTATTGTGTATTTACCACCCTCCGTCAAGTCTTCTTCCAATACCAGTTATCCTCCCCATACCCTCCCCCAACCGCCCTTCCCTGTGGCAATCACCACGAGTTTTTCTTTTAATCTTTCCTTAATCCCTTTACCCTTCTCACTTTGCCCCTAATCCCCTTCCCTCTGACATCTATCAGTCTGTTCTCTGCATCTGTGAGCCTGTCACCACTTCGTTAGTTTATTTTGTTCATTAGATTCCACATGTAAGTGAAATCATATGGTATTTGTCTTTCTCTGATTGGCTTATTTCACTTGGCATAATACTCTCCAGGTTCTTGTGTTCAACCTAAGACAGAGCACACTTTGTGTTATCATCACCAAGATACACAGGATCTCCATATTTCTGCTAATGGCTAAGTAGAAGATATATAGATGGATAGATAGATGATAGATAGACAGAATCTCTGACTTTATATGCTCAAAATTGTTATTCAAATGAATAATAAAATTATGTGTATATGTCTCATGACACTACGTAAGTTCAATGAGGGTAGTGATTATAACTTTCAAGGAACATAGCCTTTACTACTATAACATCCTCCAGGTTCCTTTAGTTGTCTCAATAATCCATTCTTTTATCCCATTTACCTGTTTTTGTATAATAATATCTTAACTGATGCTCAGTATTATAAAACATCACTCACAGATTCCAATAAACAGATGAACTCTATGGTAAAATAAGCTTTCTAAGGACATAGCTATATTCCCTAATGAAAATGATCAAAAATAATAGAAACAAAAGGACATTGTACTCTGATATTTAAAAATGTGTTTCACTTGGGAGGAGGTAAAATACAGCTGGCATTTATATTAATAGATAACCAATGAAAAGGAAAATAAATTGTATTTAAGAAAAGACCAGAAGAAAAAAATAAAGTACACATTTTTCAGTAAAATTTAGTTGGCATACAATATTACACTAGTTTCAGGTATATGACATAATGATTAAACATTTACATGTATATCTTACAAAGCGATCACTGTCATAAATCCAGTAACTGTCATTATGTGAAGTTGTTACATTATTCACTACATTTCCTATGCTGTACATTACATCTCTCTGACTTATTTTATTTTTAAATACATTTTATTAATTATACTTATACAGTCATCCCATTTTCCCCATTTATCCCCCTCTGCCTTGCACCCTCCTCCCACCTGCATCCCCCCCACCCCAGTTCATGTCCATGGGTCATACATATAAGCACTTTGGCTTCTCCATTCCCATACTATTCTTAACCTCCCCCTGTCTATTTTATACCTACCATTTATGCTATTTATTCCCTGTACCTTTTCCCCCATTCCCTCCCCTCCCCGTCCCCACTGAAAACCTCCATTTGTGTGATTCTGTTCCTGTTCTAGTTGTTTGCTGTTTGTTTTTGTTTTTGAATTTCTAGGTTCAGTCATTGATAGTTGCTTGTTGTCATTTTATTATTCGTATTTTTATCTTCTTCTTTTTCTTAGATAAGTCCCTTTAACGTTTCATAGAATAAGGGATTGGTGATGATGAACTCCTTTAACTTGACCTTATCTGGGAAGCACTTTATCTGCCCTCCCATTCTAAATGATAGCTTTGCTGAATAGAGTAGTCTTGGATGTAGGTCCTTGACTTCCATGACTGTGAATATTTATTTTTTTCTAGCCCCTTCTTGCCTGTAAGGTTTCTTTTGAGAAATCAGCTGATGGTCTTATGGGAACTCCTTTGTGGGTAACTGTTTCCTTTTCTCTTGGTGCTTTTAATATTCTCTCCTTATCTTTCATCTTGGGTAATAGAATTATGATGTGCCTTGTTGTGTGCTTCCTTGGGTCCAAATTTTTGGGGATTCTCGGAGCTTCCTGGGCTTCTTGGAAGTCTATTTCCTTTGCCAAATTAAGAATGTTCTCCTGCATTATGTTTTCACATAAGGTTTCAATTTCTTGCTCCTCTACTTCTCCTCTGGCACCCCTATGATTCAGATGTTGGAATGTTTAAAGTTGTCCCAGAGATTCTTAAGCCTCTCCTCATTTGTTTTTGTTTTGTTTTGTTTTGTTTTGAATTCTTGTTTCTTCATTCTGTTCTGGTTGAATATTTACTTCTTCTTTCTTCTCCAAACTGTTGATTTGAGTCCTGGTTTCATTCTGATCACTGTTGGTTCCCTGTACATTTTCCTTTGCTTCACTTTTGATAGCCTTCACTTTTGCCTTTATTTTGTGATCATACTCAACCATTTCTGGGAGTATCCTGATTACCAGTGCTTTAAACTGTACATCTGATAAGATGTCTATCTCTTCATTGCTCAGTTGTACTTTTTCTGGATCTTTGATCTCTTCTTTCATTTGGGCAATATTTTTTTGACTCAGCGCACCTGTTACATAGTAAGGGGCAGAACCTTAGGTTTTCGCTGGGGCGATGGAACCCATGTCACTGTTTTGTGCAGCTGTGTGTGGGAGAGTTTGCCGCATGGAAACAATGCTGCTTGCTTGGCCCTGGGCTGGCTCTCATTCACTTCCTCCACCACCCACAAGCAAATTGGGCCCTTCTGATACTGATTACCAGGTGTGCGGGTTTGTGTACACCCTAGGACTTTGTGGTCCTCTCCAAAGAACTCTTCTGTGAGGCTGGGAGTTTCTCCTGCCACCGCAACTTCCACAGGTTTCTCCAATCAGAGGTTTTCAGGCTTTATTTCCCTGTGCTGGATTCTTGGATTGTGTGATCTATCTTGCTCCCCAGTTTTTCCTCCCAGTTTATATACATGCAAATGTAGGACTGCTTGCTCCACCAGCTGCCACCTCACTGCATCTGTAAGTCGCCCCCTTGCTGTGTGTCCTTTCTGATTGGCTACCTGTCTCCACCTCTTCTACAGGTCTGAAGGAATGTTTCTTTAACTCCTTGGTTAAAAGACTTTCATACAGTTCAATTTTCTGGCAGTTCTGTTTTTTTTTTTATTTGTCATTGTCCTTCTTTTGGTTGCGCGAGGAGGCACAGTATTGCCCCTAACTGTGCCTCCATCTTGGCCAGAAGCCTGACTTATTTATTTTTAACTGGCAGTTTGTATTTCTGAATCCCCTTTATATTTTTAACCCATCCCCCATCACCTACTCTTTGGCAATCATTAATTTGTTCTCTGTATCTATGAATCTTTATCTTTTTCACTTGTTTGTTTTGTTTTAGATTCTACATATAAGTAAAATTACATAGTATTTGTCTTTCTTTGAGTTATCTTACTTAGGATAGGACCTAGGTGCAGGTCCATCCAAGTTGTCACAAATGACAAGATTTCATTCTTTTTTATCACTGAGTAATAGTCCATTGTATGTGTTTATACATGTATATGCATATATAAAGAAGATGTGGTATTTACATATATGCATGAATATTTGTTGACATATGTAATGATTTAGTGGTGCATTTATTCATTTATTACTGGATATTAAGGTTGCTTCCATATCTTGATATTATAAACAATGTTGTGATAAATATAATAGCATATATATCTTTTTTAATTAATTTTTTTGTTTTCTTCAGATAAATGCCCAAAAGTTGAATTTCTGTGTTGTTAGTTCTGTTTTTAATTTTTTGAGAAACCTCCATATTTTTCGTAATGCCTGCTCCAGTTTGCAATTTCACCAACAATGTATGATGTTGCCCTTCTCTCCACATCCTTGCCAACATTTATTTGTTAACTTTTTTTTCAATATTATTATGTATTGGTTTCAGGTGTACAGCATATTTAACTTTTTTATAATAGCCATTCTGACTGGTATAAGGTGATATCTCATTGTTGTGTTTATTTGCATTTCCCTGATGATTAGTGATGTTGAATGTCTTTTTATGTGTCTGTTGACCTATGTATACATCTTTGGAAAAATGTCTATTATGTTCTCTGCCCATTTTCTAATGTAACGTTTGTTTTTTGATGTTGAGTTGTGTGAGTTCTTTATATATTTTGAATATTTACCCCTTGTTAGATACAGGATTTGGAAATATTTTCTCCCATCCAGTAGGTGCCTTTTCATTTTGTTGATGTTTTTCTTTGTTGTTTTTCTGTGCAAAAGCTTTTTATATTGATGTAGTCCCACTTGTTTATTTTTATTATTGTTACTTTTGCTTTTGATATCAGATCCAAAAATTTTCCCACCAAGGCTAATGCCAGAGAGCTTTCCACCAATGTTTTCTTTTAGAAGTTCATGGTTTGAAGTCTTACATTCAAGTCTTTAATCCGTGGGGGGTGGGGGGAGGCTGTGCGATATGAATGCGGCCTAGTTTTATTCCTTTGCATCTGGCTGTCCAGTTTTCCATACACCACTTATTGAAGTGTATATTCTTTTCCAATGCACATTTTTGCTTCCTTTGTTATAAGTCAATTGGTCATATATGTGTATGCTTATTTCTGGGCTCCGATTGGTTCCTTTTTCTATTTACTAACTCGGTTAAAGTTTTCACTGTGTTCCTCTATTTTTCTCCCATGTTTAATGAGCATCTTTATAACTGATGGTTTGAATTCCTTACTAGGAATATTACTTACCTTCATTTCATTAGGTTTTCTTTTCTGGGGTTTTAGGTTGTTCTTTCATTTTGAACATAGTCCTTTGTCTTATTTTATTTGTCACTATGTATTTGTTTCCAAGTTAAACAGAAATAGCTGCCTTTCCTGGTCTTGAAAGAGTGGCCTTGTGTAGGATGCACAGGAGCAAACTCTGTATAGGCTGCATGTGCTAGGTGACTATCAAAGCCTGTCTGGGGCTAAAATGAATGTGTGCAGTGCTGGGGGTGCCACAGTGGGCTGGCTTGTTGGAGCTGGGGCTGGCATAAACTGAGGTGGCCTAGAGCACAGTGTGACAGCCTTGCAGGCCAACTAAAGGGCTTGTCAGAGCTCCTTTGCATCTATCTAGCTGTAGAGAGAATGTAAACAGTGGCTCTCCAATCCCAGTTTGTTAGGGTTAGTAAATGCATTTCCTTCATGTATAACCTAAGTGTCTTTAAATAGCTGTTTTAAATCTGTGCATGGGCCACTCTGTGATATCCCTCCTTACTACTAGTTGCTATGTGGGGTTGGGTTTCCTGTGTTGTTGTCTCTGTCTCTTCTACCTTTTTTCATGTGATCCCTTTCTCATTTGTCCTGCTGATGCTGTTCAACTGGCCCTCAGTTCTTCTTCAGGAAAAATGGCTCTGTAAGTAGGTGTATATTAAGTGTGTCTACGGGAGGGATTGAGTTCAGGGTCTTCCTGTGCAGCCTACTTGAATCCATCTTCCAAATAGACATTTCTAAAAGTTACTTCAAGTATAGTCCTACCTTAAAAGAAGGCATAATATTCTTCCAATTCTTGTTCTATTACAGTTGTCCCAATTTTTTCCCCATTGCTCTCCCCTGCCAAGCCAATCACCCTGCTCCCACAGTCAATCCCCATCCTGTTGTCTCTGTCCACAGTCCTTTATATATGTTCGTTGATTAGACCCTTCCCTTTATATCTCCCATTATACACCTCCACCCTCCCCTCTGATCACTGTCAGTGTGTTCCTCGTTTCCAAGCCTATGGATCTATTTTGCTTGTTTTTTGGTATTGTTCATTAGGTTCGTCTTATAGGTCGAGATCATATGGTATTTGTCTTTCACCACCTGACTCATTTCACTTAGCATAATATTCTCCAGTTCCATCCCAGCTGTTGTGACAGATAATAGTTCTTTCTTTCTTCTGCATAGAATTCCGCTGTATAAATGTACTACAGTTTTTTGATCTACTCATTTACTGATGTGCACTTTGGCTGTATCTAGCACTTGGCTATTGTAAATAATGCTATTATTAACACAGGGGTGCATAGGTTCTTTTGAATTGGTGATTAAGAATTCATAGGGTATAATCTCAGCAGTGGAATGACTGGTCAAAAGGCAGTTCTATTTTTAGTTTTTTAAGGAAATTCCATACGATTTTCCACAGTGGCTTCTGTAGTCTGTATTCCCACCAACAGTGCACTAGGGTTCCCTTTTCTTCAAAACCTGGCCAGCATTTTTTGTCTGTTGATTTTTTTAAATGATGACCATTCTGACTGGTATAAGGTAGAATGGTTTTAATTAGCAATTTTCTGATGGCTAGTTATGTTGAGCATCCTTTCATATAATTATGGACCCTCTGAAAGTCCTCTTTGCAGAAGTATTTGTTCAGGTCCTTCGTCTATTTTCTAATTTGATTGTTTGTCTTCCTGGTGTTGATTCACATGAGTTCTTTATATATTTTGGAGATCAAACCCTTATCTGAGGTAACATTGACAAATATGCTTTCCCATACAGTTGGTTCTCTTTTCTCTTTGATGATGTTTTCTTTAGCTGTGCAGAAGCTTTTTAATTTCATGCAGTCCCTTTGTTTAGACTTTCCTTTATGTCCCTTGCCCTAGAAGATGTATTGGTGAAAATATTTCTGTGTGGGATATCTGAAATTTTACTGCCTATGTTTTCTTCTTGGCCTTTTTGGTGTCACTATTTATATTTAAGTATTTTATCCATATTGAGTTTATTCTGGTGTATTGTGTAAGCTGGTACTCTAGTCTTTCATTTTTTTGCATGTACCTGTCCAGATCTCCCAACACCATTTATTAAAGAGGTTATTTTTACTCAATTTTTTATGCCCCTGCCTCCTTTGGAAAATATTAATTGACAATAGAGATATGGGTTTATTTCTTGGCTCTCTATTCTGTTCTATTGATTTCTGAGTCTGTTCTTATGCCAGCCAGTACCAAACTGTTTTGATTACAGTGGTCTTGTAATAAGTTTGATATCAGGTATTGTGATCCATCCTACTTTGTTCTTTCTTCAATTGCTGAGGTTTTGGGAGCTCATTTTTGGTTCCATAGAAATTTTTGAATTGTTTGTTCTATATCTGTGAAATATGTCATTGGTATTTTAATAAGGATTGCATTGAATCTATAAATTGCTTTGGGTAGTACAGACATTTTGATGATGTTAATTCTTCCAATCCATGAACACAGTATATGCTTCCATTTACTTGTGTCTTTCTTAATTTCTTTCTTCAGTGTTGTGTAGTTTTCTGAGTACAGGTCTTTTACTTCTTTGGTTAATTTTATTCCTAGGTACATTTTTTTCTTACTATAGTAAATGGGATTTTTTCTCTAGTTTCTGTTTCTGATATTTCATTGTTGATATACAAATATGCCTTCAATTTCTGCATATTGACTTTGTATCCTGCTATTTTGCCAAATTCACTTATAAGGTTGAGTAGCTTTGATGGTGCTTATAGGGTTTGCAATAACACTAATCTGTCATCTGCAAATAATGACAGTTTTACTTCCTCCTTTCCAATTTGCATACCTTTTATTTGTTTTTCTTTTCTGATTGCTGGGGCTAGAACTTCCAATACTTTGTTGAATAAAAGTGTTGAAATCAGACACCCTATCTTCCTCCAGATGTTAGGGGGGAAACTTTTAGTTTTCACCTATTGAGTATGATGTTGGCTGTAGGTTTCTCATATATGGCCTTTATTATGTTGGAGTATGCCCCATCTATTTCCACTTTACTGAGGTCTTTTTTTAATCATAAATGGGTGCTGGATTTATCAAATGCTTTTTTAGCATCTATTGATATGATCATGTGATTTTTATCTTTCATTTTGTTTAATATATTATGTTTATTAATTTGCAAATATTGCAACATCCTTGCATAACTGGAATGAATCCCACTTGATTATGGTATATGATCTTTTTAATGTATTGCTGTATGTGGTTTATCAATATTTTGTTGAGAATTTTACCATCAATGTTCATCAGCAGAACTAGCCTGTAGTTTTCTCTTTGTTTTTGTCTTTACCTGGTTTTGAAATTAAGATGATATTGGCCTCATAAAGAATTTGGAAGTCTTCCTCCTTGAATTTTTTGGAATAGTTTGAGAATGTAGGAGTTAGCTCTTCCCTAGATGTTTGATAAAGTTTGCCCATGAAGCCATCCAGTCCAGGGTTTTTGTGTGCCAGGATTTTTTTTTTTATTATTACTAATTAAATTTCACTAGTTGTGTTAAGTCTACTCAGACTTTCTGCTTCTTCTTGACTGAGTTTTGGAAAATTACATTTTTAGAAATTTGTCCATTTTGTCCAGGTTATCAAATTTCTTGGCATATAATTGTTCATAGTAATTTCTTACAATCCATTGTATTTCTGTGGTATTGGTTGTAACTTTTCCTCTTTCATTTCTGATTTTATTTATTTGGGACCTCTCTCTTTTTTTTTTGATGAATCTGGTTAAAGTTTATCAATATTGTTTATCTTTTCAAAGAACCAGGTCCTGGATTTATTGATCCTTTGAATTGTTCTTTTAGTCTCTATGTCATTTAATTCTGCCTTGATCTTGATTATTTCCTTCCTTCCTACTGTTCACTCTGGGCTTTTTTGCCATTCCTCGAGTTCTTGCAAATGTAAGTTTAGGTTGTTTACTTGAACTTTTTCTATCTCTTTGAGGAGGCCTGTATTGCTATGAATCTCTTTCTCAGGACTGCCTTCACTGTGTCTCACACGTTTTTCGCTGCTGTGTGTTCCTTTTCATTTGTTTCCAGAAACTTTATTTCTTTCTTGATCTCATCGTTAACCCATTCATTATTGAATAGCATGTTGTTCAGTCTCCATGTATTTAAATATTTTTGAATGTTTTCCATGAGGTTGGTTTCTGTTTTCCAGCCATCGTGATCTGAGAAGATGCTTGATATGATTTCAGTTTTCTTGAATGTGTTGAGGCTTGTTTTGTCTCCTACTATGTGGTATATCTTTGAAAATTGTTTCATATATATTTGAAAATATGTATTCTTTTCTTCTTTGGGGCATATGTTCTGTATATGTCAGTTAAGGCCATTTGATCTAGAGTGCTGTTCAATGCTAAAATATTTTTGTTGATTCTTTGCTTGGAAGGTCTATCCATTGTTGATAATGGGGTGTTAGAGTCTTTATTATGAGTGTGTTGCTGTTTATATCTTTCTTAAACTCCTCCAAGATTTTCTTTATATATCCTGGTGCTCCTATTTTGGGTGCATAAATGTTTACAATGGTTATATTTTCTTTTTTTTAAGATTTTATGTATTTATTTATTTTTAGAGAGGGAAGGGAGGGAGACAGACAGAGAGAGAGAAACATCAATGTGCGGTCGCTGGGGGCTGTGGCCTGCAACCCAGGCACGTGCCCTGACTGGGAATTGAACCTGTGGTGCTTTGGTTCGCAGCCCGCGCTCAATCCACTGAGCTACGCCAACCAGGCTGGTTATATTTTCTTAATGAATTATCCCCCTAAGTATTATGAAGAGTTCTTTGTTTCTTTTTATGGCCTTTTTTTTTTTTTTTGAAATCTATTTTTTCTGATACAAGTATTGCTACCCAGCTTTTCTTTCATGTCTGTCTGCCTGGAACATTTTTTCTATCCTTTCACTTTCAGTCTGTGGAGGTCTTTTGTTCTGAGGTGAGTTTCTTGTAGACAGCATATATGCGGGTCATGTTTTCATATGCAGTAGGCTACCCTGTGTCTTTTGATTGGAGCATTTAATCATTTACATTTAAGGTTATTATCAATAGGTACTTACTAATTGCCATTTTTCCCCTTTGTACCTGTGCTCCTCTCTCTTTTTCTCTTGCTCTCTCTTTTTCTTCATCTTTTTAAAATAGTCCCGTTAGCATCTTTTGCAATGCTTGTTTGATGGAAGTGTATTCTTTCAGCCTTCTTTTGTCTGGGGAACTCCTTACTTCACCTTCCATTTTAAATGAGAGCCTTGCTGGGTAGAGGAGTCTTGGTTTCAGGCCTTTGATTTTCTTTACTTTGAATATTTCTTGTCATTCCCTTCTGGCTTGTAGTGTTTCTATTGAGAAATAAGCTGATTGCCTAGCAAGTTTCCTTCTATATTACTAGCTGTTTCTCCCTTATTGTCCTTAAGATTCTCTCTTTGTTTTTGAATTTTGCCATTCTAATTAGGATGTGTCTTGGAATGGGACTCTTTGGGTTCAATTGATTTGGGCCCTCTGTGCTTCCTGGACTTATGTGACTTTTTCTCTCATCGAGTTAGGGAAGTTTGCTATCATCACTCTTTCCAACAGGTTTTCTCTCCCTTGCTCCTCTTCTTCTCTTCTCCTTCTGGTGTCCCTATTATTCGGATATTATTATTTTTCATGTTGTTCTGCAGTTCCCTTAAACTCTCTTCATTCTTTCTGAGTCTCTTTTCATTTTGCTTCTTTATCTGGGAATTTTTTTCTACCTTGTCCTCCAGCTCACTGATTTGATCCTCTGCTTCATCTAACCTGCATTTTGTTCCTTCTACTGTTTTCTTCATTTTAGAGATTATATTTTTCAGTTCTTACTGGCTCTTATTGATAGTTTCTATGTCCTTTTCCATGCTGGCATATATCTGAGTAAGTTTCTTGTAGCTTCCCTGGAGTTATTTGTAGTGCTCTTGAGCTCTTTGAGCATCTTTATAACCATTATTTCGAAGTCACTGTCTGATAATTTGCTTACCTCAATGTTATGTAGCAGTCTTTTTAGAGATTCCTCCTTTCCTTTCAATTGGGAGTTGTTCCTTTGTCTACCCATTTTAGGCAATTCTTGTTTTTTTTTCTGCATATTAGATTGATCTGCTTTGACTCCCTGTCTTCATGGTGTGAATTCTGATAGGACATCTGTGGGACCCAGTGGTACAGTCTCCTTGATTGCCTGAACCTGATGCTCTTGGGATACCCTTTATGCCATTTATGTGGGCTCCTGGCTGTAATTGGGTTTTGGTTGTTGTTGTTCCATTCTTTGATGGGTCCTTCCCTCTCTTTGGTTGTCTGAGAGTCTCCTCAGCCACTACACAGTCAGGTACACTGTTGTACATGTGCTGCTAGAACAAAACCAAACAGCCCTGGAAGCAAACCCATATCCACCAAAATAACTCCAACAAGCAACCACACTATCAACAGCAAATGAGTCAATATTAATAAAGGTGTAAAGAGATTAAGGATATTATAAGAAAGGAAAAGCAAATATGAGATGATTAATTGAAAGAAAAGTAATTTTGTGAGGGTAGAGGGAGGAGCAATAATAAGAGTAAGGAATAGAGATAAGGTGAAGAGAGAAAGAAAACAAAAATGACATCATAAATAAAAAAGAGAAGGGGGAGGTGCAATGGAGTAAGAGGAAAAAGTGTGTAGTATTAGGTTTAAACAGAAATTTTATATATATATGTATATAATTTGAAGGATATATATCTATATTGATATATATATCTATGTTGATAGATAGATAGATGATAGATAGATAGAGATATAGACATATAGATATAGATAGACAGACAGAGAGAGAGAAGATAGTCACCAAATTGGAGTAAAAGATCCACCACGGCAATATCAACAACAAATGAGCTAAGATTAATATACTTGGGATGGAAATAAGACGGAAAAAAAAATAAGGAAAAACTTAAGATGTGTCTAGAGGATAGAGAAATAATTTTGAGAGGATAGAGGGAAAAGGAATACTGAGTGAGGAATGAAAACCAGGCTGAGACAGGGAAAAGATAAAATTTAAAATAAAAAAAGCAAGCGCAGGAGGGAGGCATAATGGTGTAGGTGAGGGGAACAGTAAAATTTCAGATTTGAAATACAAAAATAGTGACAATCTAGAAATAGAATTGAAGAAATGCAACAATAACTGCCTTGTTCACAACCAATGAGCAAAGATTGATAAAGGTAGAGAGAAAATAAGGATATTTTAAGAATGGGAGAAAGAACATGAGTTGACCAATGACAAGCAAAAATACTTTTGATAGGCTGGAGGTGGGAAGAAATAGTAACAGTGCAGAATAGAAACAAGCTGCAGCAAGAGAGAAAATAGAATTTAAAACAAAAATAAGAAGAAGGAAGAAAGTAAAATAGAGTAAGATAAAGGAGTAGCAAAACATGAAATTTCAAATAAGTTACAATATAAAAGCTGGTGGCATATTAGGCAAAAACTTAAAGGACAAGAAATGAATGTTAAAAAGTTATACAGGAGAGAAAATAATGCCAATCATGGAGAAGACTGTGGTGGAGTTCGTCTCAGTAAACTCTAATGCTTACCACTGTCTTCTTTCTGAATTCACCCTTGGTGATGTCAGATGGTGTCCAGGTCTGGCCTATGCAGCCTGTTCAAGACTGCAAGCAATCCACAGTCTGTGACTATCTCCTTCAAACTTGTCTGGACCCCACTATTCTTTCCTGTTGTATTTCAATCAGCCCTGGGCCCAGCAGACACTGGCAGTGTTTCATTTAATGACCCAAGAGGACTGCCAGTGTCTTCTCCACCTGCCTCCAGAGGGGCCCTCTGGTGCAATCAGGTGGGTAGGATCTCTGGGTCACCCCCTTGGGGCACTATTCAGTCTTCAAGGAAGATGGTCAGAGTGTTTCCTTGTCCCCTTGCCACACATCTTGGTCTGTCTTAGATTCTTTCCAATAATGTTTGGTTTCTGATGAATCAGCTATTTCCTGTGGAGGGCCAATCTGTGCAAAAAGGGAAGCTCTTCCTGCTTGGCTCAGACAACAGCTGGGTCTAGACACCAAAGCTGGGTGGGGCCTTGGACCCCCCATTGTTGCTCCCATCTCTATTCTCTCTGCTCTGCTGGGTTTAGTGGATTAGGGCCTGATGAACGGTGTAGCTTGTAGGGTCTGGTGAAGGGCCATTTCAGAGCTTTTTCTTCTTTCCCCTGTAGAAATGTACCCAACAGGAGACTCCTGATCCAGGCCTCACTGATCTACAGTGCCTGTAATTCCACAGCTGGGGGGTTGCACTTGCCTGTATGTGAGGGGACCTGGCTAGCTGCAGCAAATCTCAGGCTTTCAGCTCCTGCCCTTTAGTCCCCAGCCTGCCACTCTGTCGCCAGAGGTTCAGCTGGAATTCTCCACTCCAAACAGTCCCCTGCTAGCAAGCCATGCTGTGTCGGGTCCTTTAGTCTCTTCAGTGTGACTCTATCTCATGGAATTCTTAGGTAACAGAGGGGCTGCGCACATGTGCTTGTGAGCCCCAGGTCTCTGCCAAGTCTCAGGTCTTGCCTCTGCTCCCCTTTTAAAGGAGTTTCCCTGTGGCCCCCACACTACAGCATCCATCCCTGTGGGACCTCTTCTCCACATGCTCACCCTGCCCCAAAATCACAGTTTCTCACAGTCAGGGCTGGCCACTGCCTTTCACAGCCTCTGACAGTTTTAGATAAAGTTTCTCTCTAGATCTTTACTGAATGGCATTGGGAAGAACTCTGCAGCTATACTATAACACAGGGCAGTGGGGGGGTGCTGACACTGTTCCATCCAGAAATCTTCAGCCTCCCACGGGCCTGCTCCCATCATGCTGTTTCTGGAGCCTGCGCCTCCTTCGCCATCTCTCACTGCTTCTATAGATCGCATCTCCTGAGCAGATCTTCACCCACCCTGACTCTGTGCAGCCAGAAGTGCTGGGCTAGGCAGCCATGACACCTCCACTTGGAGAGTCCAGGCCACCGCTCCTGGGCACTGTTCATGTGAGCAGGTTGTAGCCCACTCCTGCGCACTCCCCATGCTCTTATCTGCATCACACGTTCTCACACTCGCTCTGCACTCTACTCTTGAGTCAACTGCTCTGTGTTTTGGCTGCAAGACCAGTCCAGGTCTGGGAGCAAGTGGACAGAGTTTCCATCTACTCTTCTGCCATCTTTCCTTCTCAGCATATTTTTTTTTACAAATACAATTTTTTTATTTTTCATCTCTAAGCATAAAGCAATGCTAGATAAGTAGTAATGTTTACAAATGCTCAAACTTTTCAGCAATCTGAATACTTAATGTTCACATAATCCCATTAATTAGGTAGTATCTGAATCCTCTATTAGGATAATTAACCTAGTACACTATGACACTTTTATGTTAGGCAGTTGTTTAAACCTTGTTTCCAATATACAATGATTTTCTAACAGAGGTCCCCATGAGTTCCTTATTTTGTCTATCTCAGCAGTTTTCCACAGCTTTAAGAAACCTCTAAGAATAATTTGCACTCACTCTTTTTAATAAAGCTGTGGAGCTGTGTCTGTATCAATTTAACCTGACATACTCAATAATCATCATCATATTTACACTCTGCTTTACAATTAATAAAATGATTTTATATAGTTTAATTAATTAAATCATCAAAATAGCCCTGGGAGGCAAGTTTCTTATTTTATTATATTTTTTCTTATCTAATAGAGAAATTAGGACTAAAAGAGGTGGAATTATTTATCCAAGTTCACATTGTCGTTAATGGTGAATTCTATAACATGTAAAATTTCCTGCTTAATAAATCCTATTCCATTCAGTTTACTTTTTTCTGCATGTAAAAGCATTGAATATTATAATTTTTGTTACCGTTTCTATTTTACACAACCACCTTATATCTATATAAATTAGATAAACTAATTTAATTAATATGATAATTTTTTAGTGTTGTAACATGAGAATTGGACTAATTATCTTTTTCCATCGTTACTTTTCCTTCTGACATTATCCATAAAAATGGAATAATTAAAAATGACATAGCCATCTAATATACTCAGTGGTCTTGTCATATTCATTTGACATGAAATTGACCTAGTGAGTTGCTGATCACTCCATTCCCAGAGCCATGTGAGTAGAGAATCCAGTGTTTCATACCTGACATCAATATGATTAATGGCATCAATATGATTTATTGTTTCTTCAATGTGATGTAAACGATGAGTCAATTCAGTCAGTTGGACAAACAAAAAGTGTCACTCTACTTTTTTTTAATCAACTAAACCAAACAACTAGTGAACTACAGTTGACTTTTCAAACAATTGCTTTGAAATCATGTAGGATCTATTTTAATTTGAGCTCAATTTATTTGAAACACAATATGTGCATATTTATTATATAGATATTTTTAATGTATGCATTGTGGCACAGAATATTTTATTTATATAAATCTATAAAACTTATTTTAAATCATTTTGAATCTTACATATCTTGTATTTCTGGTGGCATTTCTTTATCTCCACAACTTAATTTCCTTGTGCACAAATCATATGAGAGTGTATGTGTGTGTGTGGAGAGAGAGGGGAAGGAAAAAGGAATTGTAAATAGTATTTTATATTTGAGACAGAATATACATCAGATGATCTATCACATGTACTTTGAAATATAATTATTTTAAAAGTAAATATAGGTGGCACAAAAGTAGGGTTCTAGTTTTTCATATGGAAAAAAGTACAATAATTAATAAATAATACAAGAACAAACTTCGCATGTTGTATATTCATAACTATAAATCTACTTTTTCTGTACCCCATGTAGTTTATTAAACATATTAATATATTTCTAAAAAATGAGTCACTGTTTTTGTCAGGGTTGTAGTTGCTTCTAAGAAAGAGGCAATACCTGAAGACAAGGAATTTGATGGGAGAGCATATACAAGAAAAGTTAATCATAGAAGACAAACTGAGATTATACAGCAAAACCATATTATAGCTCTTCACAAGTATTTCCTCTTCAAATATACATTTAGGTTTTTAACTTATTTTCCTCCTCACTTTCTTCAAGAATGCAGGAAAGTTTATCTGAATCAAATTGAAAAAAAATAAAATAAGTGCTATTGAAATCAAGAAATGCTGATTAGGAAAAGAATAATGATGGTATCAAGAGAATTGGATATTGCCTAACCACTATGCTGTACACTTCAAACTGATACAGATTAATATTGAATGTAAGCATTAATTGAAAAATATATTTTTAAAAGTGGATATGCATAATAATAAGGCTATTTTTATATTATAAGAAACATTCCAATATACACTTAATGTAGCACCTCTTTTATATGTATGTCATCAATTTATTTGCATTATCAATATATCTAACTTACACTTACCCCTTACGCATTCATTCAACTTCATTGATTCAAATTACCAGCCACATCCAGTAATTCTGATGCTTTATTTAGTAAACTTTCTTTTCTGCAGAAAGGTCAAATAATGGTTCACTCAAAGATACCCACCAACCCACCCAAGTCCATGCTTAGTGACCCTATTACACTTTCTTTTATATTGTTTACAGGGAAGAATACCATTACCGTGGACTATATTGCACATTCTCTTTAATTGCTTTGCCATAGACTTGTGTGTTCCTGGAGTGCTTCTTAAAAGAGTGTTGTCAGAAAGATAGTCAAAGAAAAGAAGAATGTGTGAGACAATGAGACTTTCCCACTAATGTGCCTGTGTTATCACAAACAGAGCATTGTAATACTTGGCTATCCCATTCACTTCATCTCCATTTTATTAAAAAATAGCAACTTAATCCTTAAATTATTCTGACATTGTTTTAAATATACCCACCTGTGTCCAGAAAGTGTTTTTCTGACATTGTTTTAAATATACCCACCTGTGTCCTGAAAGTTTTTTTCAACATATACTTTAGGCACTAAAAGGACTAGTTTCAATATTTAAATCAAGATTACTCAACATACCTATTTGTCATATTCTTGGTGCTTCTCTCTGACAGAACGTGTTATTGACAAATACCTCCTACTCTAATTCACTTTGCTTCACAGTGAGCACAAAGTGATACTTAATAATCTTAAACATTCATCTTAATCATTTTTTGCATTGCTTTGTTTACTAGAAAACTTTTTTATACAGAAGAATATGGTGCAATCTGTTGAAATTGTATCTATTCAATGATAATTCCATTACATGGCTGACAACCGCACTTAGATTTAGTAACATCCGTGATTGCATTCTTATGTGTGTTGATATTTCCATAAATAGTTCAGAATCATCCCAAAATATTTATTTTTCTTTCCAATTTAGAAAAAGCTAATTTTGTGCAGTAGCAAAATAGAAACCATTGAAATTTGTCTGAAAAGTAATTACATTGCGCTAGAAAAGTTTTTGAAGTATAGCTGTAGCATTTTTCCCCTTTCATAAGTATAAAGTAAATCAGAAGCATAAAAATAGTAAAGATTGTAAGGGGCTCACCAAAGCAAAAGATTCAAGTAATGGCACATGTAGGATATTATAGCTCTAATGATCATTACATATAATATTGTAAAACAAATGTGACTTGCACTAAGTTTAGGAAAAGATCAGGAGAGATTCTCAGACCATAATTATATCCACTGACCCCAATTTCTTTGATTTACTTCCTGATGTCACTTGCCTGTGTGCAGACTTAACAATCTCATGGCAAGATTCTGAAAACATGCACATGATAAGCAAGGCTAATTCTGTGTGTAATAATGACTTTCTTTGTAAAGACAGGTATTACTTTACATCTGAAACTCTGATTCCAATTATACTTTGACTCATATGAATAAAACCGTGGTACTAGTGTGAAAGACAAATAGGAAGAGTGCTAAAATTTAAAAACAAATACAGCAGGCGTTCAGAAAAGCATTTTTATAAAATTGTTATTTTTGTTTTGAGATTCAGGATAACATTTGTTCAAGATGCCTCAATAGAAAATTAACACAAAAACACCCATGAAATACTAAATTAGTAGTACTGTAATATTAATTAAAAGGGATATTCAGCAAGGTATAACATACAAATACCTAGACTTTTATTTCATACCTAAAATGTGTGTAATGACCTTATCAAAATTGCATAAAGTGGAAATGATGTAAATATTTAGAATAACTTTCAATATTGTTTGTTGTCCTAGAAATTAATTTGATTAAAAAAAGTTAATTTTTGTTAGTTTTTAAATGTATGCTTAAGATAGGTAATTAAATATTTTATTTTATTATACTGGCATGATAAATCTTAAAAAAATATTGATTATTTTAATGTTTTGAAATAAAAAAGGTTAAACCACACAGTGATTTCTAAGATTATCTGTACATAAATCTTTTTCCTGACATAACCTTTTTTTTAAGAAAGTGCTTTTATTTGAAAAAAGTAACTTTCCTGTCTCACTTTCTTTAACTGGACAGTAAAATATAGGTCTTAATGCAAGTTCCTCAATAGAACACATCATGAGAAATCAGGGGGGCAAAGTTACATTTGTATATTTTAAAGATCATTCTATAAGAATTTAGCAACATGATGGATAGTTTTGCTTTTCAGTACATATAGTGCATAAACATTTCTCCAATAATTCAAAAAAAATTTAGCCCTAGGAGTACTCACTGATTTTATTCCTTTTTCCTTTCAGATTTCTTCCAGCAATGAAATACACTGAAATGTCAGTGGTAAAAATGCAGCATTACACATTTGTCAAAAACTATAGAAGATACAATGCAAGAGTAAATGCTCATTTAAACTATGGACTTCAGTGAATAATGAATCAATGTTCATTCATAAATTGCAACCAATAAACCACACTAATAAAAGATATTTATAATGGGACAAATTGTATGCAGGGGTAGAGGAGGTATATGGGAACTCTCTGTCTTTACTGATTAATTTTTCTTTAAATCTAATGCTGCTCTAAAAAAACATGATTTATTATTTTAAAATATAATATTACATTTTAAGAAAATAATATTCTTTGAATAATATTTTCACTATAAGTCACTACATAATATTTTTGCAGAACAATGTGTTACATCAATTTTTTAATTTATTTTTGTATTTTAAAGAAAGTGGAAAATATTAGTTTGATTTGAGTCCCTCAATATTTTGAGTTTTAAATACATTATTTTTATTATAAAAAGCTGTCCTCTGATTAATTTTTAAAAGTAGTATTTTGAAAAATTAGGAAGATACTCTCAAAAACATTTTATATTCATTTTTAAAAGGCATTTCTTCAACTACATGCCCAGATGTTAAAATATAGTTTCTACATTGCTATGCATATACATATGTAGTGTTAAATAGAATTGGTGCTGATCTTTACATGTTTGAATGTATTTGATCAATCTAGTAAATGAGAGTGAGAAGTCAATGCAATCATGAGAAATGCCATATATGTACACTGGGAGTCTTGGGTATTGCTTGAAATCCTTTGATTTGTACCACCTCCTCTGGTCTCTTCCTTGGGTGCCTGGCTGAGCAGCCAGGCTGGTTTCCCCTGGTCTGATTACATCTTGATATCTGAATTGTTCTTAATGCACATTTTGCCTTGGTAGGAAGGCAGTAACTGCATTTCTGTTGCTTTTGTTATTACCTTTTCATTTCTCTCCCTAATTCTATTTGGTTTATCTGTGAAATGCAGGGATTATTGAATACTGCAAGCCTTCTATGTAGTTATACTAAAATTATTCCTCTAGACCAGGGATATACAAACTTAGTTGATCACCAAAATCATCTAAACTGTTTTGAAAACATATACATTGTTATGTTTTATCCAAGATCAAATCAATCAATTATTTCCAGAAGTAGAACCTCGAAACCGCTATTTAATAAATATCTATACATAGTTATAGTTAGAAACCAGTGCCTGAGAATGTAATGAGCCTCAGTATGAGATTTTTATGTTTGTGTATGTGATTAGTGCTCAAAAACTGTCTTGTTAAGCCAGAATTTAATCTTCTATGACTATTTCTTATCTTCTAATATAAATACTTTCAGAGAAAACAAATTATTTCTTCATCAGCTAACTCGGGCTTTATTTATTTTGCTATTTTGTAGTACAGTTAATTGTTGATATCTGTCATTGCTACCTGACCAAATATACATAGTAGTGAAAGTACAAAGCAGTCATTTAGGTCATGTCTTCTAATTCTCACAGACCCCACAAGACAAGCAGGAAGGGTTGACTTGAATGGTCTTAGAGAGGTTTTTCAACTCAATACAACATAACCTCTCAAACTTATTGAGAGGTTTTAACCTCTTAAATTATTTTCAGATGTTTTTTCATAAATGTTGGTATTTCCCCAGCAACTTATTCTTTCCCTGTTCTTCAACAAACTGTCTCTACCCATAACTGCTTTCTCTAAATTGAATGATTAGTGACTAATATGAAAGGTTAAAAAAACAAAAGCATTGATCTGTAAGTTCTGTAAGTCCAAGAACAGAGACATAAAATAGTGACTTAACATTGACCTGCATCTTTTGCTTCCCAAAGCACCAGTCTAACTTCCAGGGAGCCCAGATACTGCCTCAAAATCTTCCTTTGCATTGCAATACTACAAAAAGAAATTGAAGTCTCCTTGCCATTATCTTTTCCACAGAAAAATCAAGGCAAGTCCAACTGAAAATAAAGTTAGAACTTAAAAAAAACACTTTTATTATTTCTTATTGAAAACAATATGTGTAAGATACTGTGCTATTTGTTCACAAGCATTATTAAATCTGTCTCCTATGTGTGAATGCCAGGCAAGTTCTCTAGCACAAAAAGTGCTGGAAGCTGGTTTTATGTCGGCATTTAATATACATCATTAAGTACATTGTCTGATTTTTACATTTGAAATAGATTTGAATATTGATGAATAAATGTTTATTATTTTTGTTTAATTAGCAAATGAAATGGGAACAGAAAATTTAAAATGTTTTTTGCAGGGACTAACTTGTCAACTTCTTATAGAGTCTGAATGGACTGAATAGTCATAGGGTTGAAACAAACAAAAACATTTGATTGCCTAGTTTTTAAGAAAAGAATAATTCATTTTCATTAACAACTATGAAATCAATTCTAGAAATCTATTAACCCACATAATGAATATGTTATTTTTTTCTTAAAATTCTTGTACTTCCTATTAACAATCACAAACAAATGGTGGCTTTCACATTTAAGAGAAATATGCAATAATACATGAAAACTGAGCATTAAGGAGAAAAAGAAAAAAAAAGAAAAAGCAAGTGCAGCAATCCAATATGTAATGGGCCACAAAACCCATAGGTGCAATGCATAATGGCCATGGTGTCAGCAGCTCCAAACCCTCTATTCTGATGAATAGGAAAAGCCAATCACATACTGTTTCCCAAAGCAATCCCAAGCAGCATACAAGGAGCAATAGCTGTAAAAGGGAGTCCCAACAGACTTATTCAAACATGCAAATTAACCGCATTGAAAAGCAATGTACAGTAATCAGGGCCCATTTAGTATTGTAACATCAGCTGGGACACAATAGCTCTCTGTGTATCCTGTAGACAGTTTGTATTGGTAATAACCACCACATGAGTAATTAAGCACTTTAAACGAGTCAACCATTTAAGCTGTCCTACAAGTTAGGAGTGAAAAGCAAAGCTGTAACAAAGAGCAAAAACAAGGAGCCATTAGCCTTGATAACACTGGTCCACCCAAAAGCATTCCTCCAAATGAGGGCAGATTGAAGGTCTCACCTGCCCTTCAGATGTTTGCTTCATTACTGTTCTACATTTAAATTACTTAGGTCCCAAATACGCTTTTGTGTAACTAAAAATAGTTATTGTGGAAATCTTTTTCTAATTCATTTTGTATTTTGAAAAATATTTAAATGTGTCTTTAATAACTAGTTAAAATAATCATCTATTCACTGCTTTCAGGCTTGATCCATCTTTCTAACTGCATGATTCCCTTTAAGACTGTAACTTGATGTAGCTTGGTAGTTTGTGCCCACCTGTGACAAGCCAGTATTTTGGGAGTCTGTGTTTTCAGTAAAACCATACACATGAGCTTTGGAAAGTCAGACTTAATGTGCATGTGCTTCAACTTCTGGGGTATGTTGTTGGGATACACCAATGGAAACAATATTTTAATTCAACTTGCCATATATTACAAAGGATCATATTTGAAGTATCTACAGTAGTGAGGAGCTATTTTCCAAGAGAAGAGATTTCCACTCCCCAAATTTTCTAACTTATCCTTGATTGCAATGGAGCAAAATGAAGGACTGTTGCTTTACTGTTTGAAGCTTGTTCTGTTTATCCTCAGCCTTCATTCCCCCCAGCTAAGTAATTCAGGTCCTTTTTAGTCTTTCTACATAGACTGTTTCTAAAGTGCTTTTCATTTGTGTGTCTATCCTCTGAACGCCTTCTAATTTATTCATATCTTGCAGCTGCATTGATATTTTAGTGTGACCTTTGCCCCACAACAGTCCTGGCAGGTCACTATGGTCAGTGTTCCCTCTAATTTTCTCCAGTCATGTATAGACTGGGTGACCAGGGATCTGCTTCAGAGGGTTGGCTCAGCTCAGGATGTCAGCAGGGTTACTTACTCACCTGTATCTCATAGCTGGGACAAGAATGGGGACCAATCAAACCTCCTGAGGCTTCAGACCTGATATAAATGATGTATGAGACTTCCTTAGAGTTATTTCTGAGTTACCCTCAGGGGAATGAAACTTTACCAATTGTTTTACGGATGTTCAATTTAAAGGATATAGAGACCCACAGGACTTCACAGATGTCAACGATCACAAAAATTCTTACACTTATCTTTAACCTCATTACTAAATATTCAGCCTCCTGCTATAGAACCAGAAATGTACCTTTGAGGATTTTACTTGTAATATATAACAGTTGGGGACTTTCAGGTGTCTTTTTAGGGAAACAAGAGAATGCTCATTAATTTTAATTCCCCTAATGCCCTCTTCAGCTGTTTGATGAGTCAAGCTCAAAGTAATAGGAGTAATTTTCACATTATTTCACTCAATTGCCTTGAACTTCAAGATCTATCTTCTCCCTGTCAATATGTAGTCAAAGCAGTTGAACAAATGATATTAAAGCAGAATCTTGTTCTTATCTGATTATAGATAACTTAATGTTATCCCATATTAAGGCAAGAAAGGGAACGAGATAGAGATAAGCTACAGAAGAAATATTCACGGGCAAGATTAAGAGTGAATGGAGAAGGCACACAGCAAAATTCCAATGAGAAAGCAACCAAAATAGCAGGCAGGAGGCAACCTGTGTCTAATTAAATCTTGTAAGATGGGGGAAAGTACATATGTCAAATATAAGTATTAGGGGGAAAAGGGGCAGAGAGCAGCAATAGGGTATGTATATGGACCAAAGTGTATGTAAACGCATGGAAAATCAGACCAAGTGTTACAGAGCAGGACCCAAACAAGCAAAGGGGGCCCGGGAGCCCGGGACGGTGATGCTCTTACTGAAAGAAATTCGGGTCCGTCTTGTCCGCCGCTATAAAGGAAAGATATCTCTCAATGCTAGAGATTGGTGAAAAGGAAAGGAAAACGTTTATTTTGTGCTATACAAAACTTAAGGCAGTGACCTAATATTTTTTATCAAAAAAATCTTAAAGTCCCTTAAAACACCTACTAAACGCACACAGTTCTTCCTTCCCCCCTTGCCCAGTATGGGGTACCGTATCTCAGGAAAGGAAAATAGAAGTCCAGTCTCAGGCAGTGTCTGGATCTTCCCAGTAATCCGTGCTTGGCTGGTAGGCCTCTCCCGGCTCTCAGCACCATCAGCTGTGTCGCCGGAATCTCTGCTAAAACCGGGTGACGGTTCCCCCTACTACTGCTGTGGGGGAACCCACTCTGGCAAAGGTGCGTGGTCCTCTCCACCAGTCTAACTACGTGGTCCTTTCTCCTCTGCAGGATCACGGGAGTCCCCACTCAGCCAAGTCCGCGTGGTTCTCTCTTCCACAGAGATGCGAGAGCCCTCTACTCTGCTAAATCCACGTGGTTCTCCCCACAGAGCTGTAGGGAGACGGGGTTGCCACTCGGCCAAAGCCGAGTGGCAACTTTCTGTTAAATCTACATGGTGAATCCTCTCTCACAGGGCTGCGGGTGCCCTCTACTCTGCCAAAGCCTCGTGCCTCCCTTCTATGGCTGCCGTGTCTGGGTTTAAATCCCCGCGCCAAACTTCCTCTGCAGCCCTATTTCCGACTCCTCCTACACTTGGCTACACTTGCCCTCAATCTGCTGTCCTTTCTAGCTTTTTCTGGTCACTATCATGGGTCTGGGCAAGTGTCACCCCATGTCCTGGAACCAATCTCCTCTGAGCTCCCACCCAAGCGCTGAAACTCAGGGGACCTGCTCCTAGTCACGTCTCAGGGAGGTGTTCCTTTCCATCCCCCTAGCCCAGAGCATGGCTATAGCTATTTAGCATATTCAGGCAACTAGCCCAAGGCTATAGGTATGTTAAATAACCATGCCATGGATTAGCTGCAAAGCTGCCCTGCACGTTCTTGCTCTATGAGCCCCTTCCCCCAACTCACACCTGTGGTGGGGGGGAAGAGGTAAAAAAAAAACATCTTAGAATCTCTGGACACCTTGAGTTCTGGGCCCTATTTCAAATGTCCATTTGGGGTCCCCCCCCCTTGGCTGCACCCTGTAACACAACCACCATTGCATAAAATATAAAAAATATGTGCCACTAACCAAAATATTAAGAAGATGCTAGGACTAATTAAGGGTATTTTGCTACTGTGTCCCTAATGTTCAAGTGCAGTCAACAGTACATTTTTCAAGATTGCCCCTTCTGTGATGGTAAAAATTTCCTTTCAATGTATTTGCTACCTGGGACATGACCAACCAGTTCCAGGGCAACCAATTTAGGACACTTTATCCAATGAAACTGCATGCTGTTTCTGACTTGTAAACATTAATATAGCTGGGTAAAGACTCAGAGATTTTCTTTTATAGCATCAGCTAAAATATGATGTATATTTATTTCTTTTATCCAGACCCTCATATGTTCAATGTCATCATAATTAGCTGAGAATGCACTGAAAGTAATGAAAGAAGAATGAACTGGAATGGTACACAAAGAGACAAAGTGATCCAGTAAAAAGGGGTTGCATCAGAGTCAGATACCTCCCATCACAGGAAAATAAAAGTCACAGCAGTTGTGTAATAGCAACTCTATAAAGACCTGGCTTAGTATTAGATTAAAACTTGCTGCCCTACTTGACTCATTTTATAAGATAATTAAATTAGATTCTAAATAATTGATCTAAACATTTTTGCATGAAAATGGCATGTTCTCTTTTGTTTCCAAATATTTTAATGCATAATTTCATTTTTGTACATTATATCTAATTTCATTACAAACATAAAGACCTGTATCTTTCTACTAATGGGAGGGAAAAGGAAACTACAGAATGTAAAAAAAAATTTACAGGCAATTTCTATCTCCCTACTCAATACGAAGCATCTTAATTAGAGTCAATGGCAACATTATTTTTATACCGAAAATTATACTAAAAGCTATGACCCCTATTACTCCATAAAGATTACTGAGGCAGTATGTTAGTTCCTAGCAAAACAAAGATGATTTGAGATAAACAGAATTTCAAGCAATACATGCTAATGTTTGTTCTGTAATAAAAATTAAATTTCTAATGACTATCAAATTGAGATCTTTTATTTTTCTTCATGTTGGCATCTATGTATGATTTCATGGAATATTTACCTTACACCTATTCTTGAGTCCTATAAATTCACTGCAATGGAATTTTATAGCTATCATGAGAGAAGGAATAATTTATTTGTGGATATTTGATAACATATGAAGAAATACAACTTTTTTTCAAAAGGATTGTCTTGAGATCAAAGCAAATAGTCTGCAATGTGGAAAAATAGTGAGTTTAAAGAATTGAAAGGGATTAATCTAAAGTTCTGGCCCAAATGAAATACTATTGAGTTCACTCAAGATTCAAGTAAACTATTCAATAGGGGCAAAATAGCTTTTACAACTTAATATAATTTATGTGGTAAATACAAATAGTTGGTATGGCTTTGTGAAACAGTTTCATCTGACAGTCATAATTAAAATGTTATGCATTCATTAGATGATTATTTTATCTTTCTTTCTTTCTTCCTTTCTTTCATATCTTTCTTTCTTTTTATTTATTTATTTTTTTCTAATTGCTTTTTATTGATTATGCTGTTACAGTTGTCCCATTTCCCCCTTCACTCCCTTCCACCCTTCCTGCCCCCTCCCACCCACATTCTCCCCCTTTAGTTCATGTCCATGTGTCATAAATTCTTTAGCTTCTATATTTCCCATACTATTCTTGCCCTCCCCCTGTCTATTTTCTACCTATTGTCTATGCTACTTATTCTCTATATCTTATCACCCTCTCTCCTCCTCCCCCTTCCCTGTTGCTAACCCTCCATGTGATCTCCATTTCTGTGGTTCTGTTTCTGTTCTAGTTGTTTGCTTCGTTTGCTTTTATTTTAGGTATGGTTGTTACCAACTGTGAGTTTGACGTCTGTTTTTACTGTTCATATTTTTAATCTTCATTTTTTTAGGTAAGACCCTTTAACATTTCATATAATAAGGGCTTGGTGATGATGAACTCCTTTAACTCGGCCTTGTCTGAGAAGCAGTTTATCTGCCCTTCCATTCTAAATGAAAGCTTTGCTGGATAGAGCAATCTGGGATGTAGGGCCTTGCCTTTCAGGACTTGGAATACTTCTTTCCAGCCCCTTCTTGCCTGCAAGGTCTCTATTGAGAAATCAGCTGACAGTCTGATGGGAACTCCTTTGTAGGTTACTGTCTCCTTGTCTCTTGCTGCTTCTAGGATTCTCTCCTTCATTTTTACCTTGGCTAATGTAATTATGATGTGCCTTGGCATGTTCCTCCTTGGGTCCAACCTCTTTGGGACTCTTTGAGCTTCCTGGACTTCCTGAAAGTCTATTTCCCTTGCCAGATTGGGGAAGTTTTCCTTTAATATCTGTTTAAATAAGTTCTCAATTTGTTGCTTTTCCTCTTCCCCTTCTGGTACCCCTATAATTCGGATGT